>JAAAKQ030002479.1:0-18885 GCA_010016005.3 Zanna intricata | reverse complement strand
GTTTTACGATGATTTGCGATGTTTTGTAGGCCTAAAAACTCAAAAGAATATTAGTTATTAGAGCGTCAGTGCTATTAAAAATAATTTTGGTAAGTAACTACACTATGACAAAGAAAATCGTAACATTATAACTTGCACAATAAACAAATCATTTCATATACTTTTAAACAAACAAACAAATGATGTAATTATTACATCATTGTTACTGTTTACTTATTCCAAAATATTAGTTTAACACACTTGAAAAAAAAAGTATACTTTCAATAAATAAATATATAAATTACTTCATATATCCATCTTGAACAAAATAATAGTTTAATTTGTGATAACAAATTATCAGGTCGTATTTCGTTAGTATAATAGGAGTCATAATTAGATACGATGCAAGTCATTGTAAATTAAGTGATGAATTTTGGAATACACTACTTTGGCTGCTGGTGTGAGAAGTTACAATGATGTTAAGAGCAGTGGAGGGAATCCCATAGCGTACTACTGAACGTCTTCAGATATTACACATTCTGTAACAATTACGAATCATTGAAGACATATAAATACTAAGTATTTTAAAAAGTTTATTTAAAAATATTTTATAGCTTATTTATTGTGTTATGTGGGCTGTAAAAAGGAAAACAAACGTGAATAAATGACAAAATAAAAACAAGATGGATTTCTTATATTATAGTCGTCACATTTTAGATTGACTAATTGTAGGCGATTGTTACTTGATGCTGGAACGGATCTAAGATCTTTTTTTTCTTTCAGATTAATTCACAAAAGAAAAAATAAACATTTTATTTTAAAATATATAAATCGGTTATTAAAAATTCAACCTTTCTTACTTTTTGACCTAAATCAGCTGAAAACATTACAAATTAAATTATCGGTCTATTTTAATTCGCAACTGTTTCGGTTAGTATATAATTACATCGTTGTCGAGGAATGTTAATTGTACTGACACATTTTAATTTTCATAGTTGCATTAGTGAACTAGCTTTATCAATAAATAAATAGTGGCGCTGTGATGTCGCTTGTTTTAACTAAACGAAATTAAAACCGAAGATAATTTTCTTAAAAGATAAAAAAATGTAGATTTTAAAATTATCTTTTATACTTTATTAGTTTTAATTTATTACTACCGTAATTTAACTGACTGCGTGACACCGTAGGCTGTGTGGCTGTTTAACATATTGTTATTATTTTTGGGTTTCTTATTTTTTTAATAATAAAAGTGTTTGGTAAAAATTATTTTTTACGTTAGTTTAAATTCAGTTATTCAAATTGTTTTATATTTATTCCCTCTCATTCCCTGATAGTGTGAATGCGTGCGCGTATTCTTTCTTTATTAAAATCACATAGGCCTATTACTAAATTATTCTTAAACGATCGACCCGCTTTGAATCAGAAACGTTAGGGCGGTTGTTTAACCTAAAATTACTTTAAACACGGTAGAATTAGAATATTTTAGTTTTCATTTTCCGGGTAAGTTTGGATGTCTCGGGCTTATAAAGCACGCTAATATATTTTTTAAGGTTCTGTAATTTTCGAGATCTATTTTCATTGTAACTACTGCGGGCTCTATTAAGTGCAGGCCGATGGTCAAGCGTGTAATGGAGTATGCGAGAATTAGAGGGTCTGTTATCGATTCTAACATGATACGATTACAAGAGTCGGGAGTTGGAAACAGGGTGGGCATGCTATACTTCACTACACGCAAACATTATTGTGTTTCTCTATTTGACCCGGTATCGGCTTGAGCGGTATAAAAATTTAGGTGGAATTTTTCTATTTTTTCATAAATTATTGTTATAGTGTGAACTTATCGTAAAGTTTTTTGATTCTTTTCAATGATTTCGCGAACTGGAAAATCATTTAACAAATAAAATATAATGATTTAATATATACTTCATGTATATTCACAACTACCTACAGATTATTATTAAACTTTACTAGGTTAATCGTATTGTAGAGATTATACCAGGAAGCAAGTTAAAGTACTTCAGTTTCATTCCGAGAAAATCAAGCCGCTATACCACACTATAGCGGCAATACTTTTTAGAAAATTTAGTTTTTAACGACTGAAAAAATCTTTGTGACACATTTATTTATTAAATAATATAACCAATTTATTTGTTTTGTTTTAATTTACATTTTCTATTACAGTTTTCGTCCGAAACCAATTTAATCCTTAGACTGTTTTCATATGTAGCGAAAATTTACACAATCTATACTTCAACTTCATTGGAGACTTGTATAATGATATTGTTATACTCATATGAAGATTCCCCCTCCCCCTGAACAGATTAATATTAATCAGCTACAATCAGTTAAGTCAAATTTGTAATTCAGCTAGCTATTCGGGTGGTAATAAATTTCACTTGATAATAATAAACTGTACTGAAAAGACATAAGAAACAGAATCCTCCTTGTACTGTAGAAGTATTGACCTGCTACCCCTTGCTTGGTTTGTCAATTACATTATATGTTTTATCATCGTCGGTACTTAAAAATCATGTTAAACTCTTACTACAAAATACAAATAATTTCTTTCAACATTTTGAATAAGTGTACAAAGTATTTTTAATGAATATCAGACGGTCAATATCATTTTGTTTGTTAAGAGAGCTTTGTCTTTGAATATAATTGACTTTTAAAATGTAAAAGGTTTTACATTTAATTTGATGATGACAATCATTTGCTTTTATATAAATTTTATTATGAAAAGAGTTGTTCATTTAAAGTGCAGGGAAGGGTAAGTTGTATTAAAGGACGCTTTAAAGTGGACATGTAAAGATTTGCAACCCATTGTCATACGTCAATGTCTGCTTTCAGAGCAGTCCGTGTACTCGAACAGAAAGAAATAAATTCGTAAATATGTTTTTCAAGCAAGTATGATAATAATTTTTTTCTCTTAAGTCAAATACAAATAAATCGACTTCGAATAAATGAATCAAAATATGTAGCGTAAACGTAATTTCTGAGATAAATGTGTTTTCCTTTTTTTTTTTTAACCTCTGGAACCACAATCAAGTATCACTTCAGAGGATGAAGATTAATTATGTGTATCGCGTGTGAAAATGTCATGTCTGACCGGGATTCAAATCCGGGACCTCCGGATGAAAGGCCGAGACGCTACCACTCGGCCACGGAGGCCGGCGAGTCTTAGTATAGTCTAAACCAAAAATACGTTACTATGATTATTGCACCGGTAAAGTTATATACTCTTACTACTAATTATTTCATGTCTGTTTTATGTTTTACACTACGTAATGACAGTGACGCAATTGGATGAAGATACATACATTTGAATTTTTACTAGATTTCTTACCCTATGGCAATTTGTCATATCCATCAGTTTGTAGGTGAATTTGTAATTCATCCATAACTTACATACACACTTACCAGACTGTGTAATACCTAGTGAATCGATACCGATCGTTGCAATTTGTGGCCGGCGACTAAGTACATACAGGCCACTGACTGGATAATTCGTTTAAGAAAAATTAAAAGTAACTATATCGAACAATTAATATGCTTATTTAATACATTAATACGCAATCGAGATTCCCTGTTATCTCTATTTAATTGTTCCTGCAATTTTATTTCAATTAACAGCAGAATGAACTAACTATTGTTTAGTTTTTCTTATCTTAATATATGAGATTAGGTAACATTTCTTTGTGTTGGTTTTTTCTTTGTTTGTAATTTTAACCTCAAATGCAGCAACATCTACTAGTTACAAAAAGATTCAGATCTTACTAGTTAAAAAAGATTGCTTTATATTCAAATCTTATTAGATGAACAACCCAAAGTTTCTGTGGATACCAGGTCGGTTCATTATCAGTGAATGGTATGATCTACCAGAATTATAAAACATTTTTTTCAAAAATTGATTCAAAATTTATGTAATACTCGTTCTATAAATCTTTGTCTATAATTCACTCGCAACGTGTAAATAAAAACAAATTGTCTTCTCAATACGGGGTAAAACCCTCCTTTAAAATTTAAACAAAATTTTATGGACTAAGACAATTCTATTTGTTGCGATTCCTTTCATCGCTTTAGTTTTTCCAGCTAGACCTTGTTTTCTCGTATGCATCACATCCGAAGTAATAAAATTCCAAAAATGTGTTTTTTTTTTTAAACATAAGTATTTAAGTGATTAAGAATTAAATGGTAGTCGTCGCTAAAATTTCAATATCTAAAACAAATTATATCGTTCATATGTAATATCTTACACACCAATAAAATAAAGATAAATGAGATAATGAGCACAATTTGAAATAAACAAGCATAGAAATAAATATTTGGTTTTCTTTAGTTTAGCATGAAACGCAAAGGAGAGATGGAAATTTAACTTATCTTAGTGATTATGTGTACACTTCAAGTATTATGTAATCTCGAATGGTTTAATCGACTTCAATTTATGAAATAAAAAAATAAAACTTGGTTTTTCCGAATTTCACTCAGCGGGAACCGATTATTACAGATCGGGTGGAATTTAATCATTACTACACAAAAAATAATGCTTTTGAATACGACCAGCTCCTCAAGAATTGCGTATCACGCAATTATGATCTTGATAAATTTGCATCTAAATTGAATCGCAGTTTCAATAAAAACGGTGAAAAGGATAATTCGAATTGGCCCAGAGATACCTGAGATTAAATCGAACATGGATGCAAACATACGCGTACGTAAGGAGATTTTTAATGTATGTATAATCAACTATCCCAAAGTTATTAGTAAGATTTTTTCAAGCTGAAGTAAACCTCTTCAGATTATCTTCTGAGGCCCAAGGCTGGGCTAACCATCAACAGTTATTTACTTGCGTGCAATACAATAACTGACCTAGCCGTTTGGCTTTTTATCTATATTCATTATAAAAATTAAAAATGTTACTCACATAAACCGTTTTAATTTACTATTTTTCCTTTTGTTGCATTCTTCATAAAAAAAAATACGAGTAACATTCCCATTTGTTACATCTTGAAGCACCATGAATCTCCCTACGACAAGTTCTAGCATTCTGCAGAGTTAAGAAAATAGCAGTAAATAAATATATCAGTTAATATTCTAAATGAATACATAGAGAGATTTATTAAAGTTTCCGAATCGGTTCATGCTACTTTTTGTAAAAAAATTTAAGCACGTCTAAGTTAAAAAAAAAAAGAAAAGAAAAAAAAAAGGATTTGGAATCTTAGACGTTTATTTCTGCAACATTTGTTGCGAATACCGAAAATTGGTATTTCAAATGAGTGTGTGTGTGTGTGTGTGTATATATATATATATATATATACTCGTATATATACAGATATTTCTAAAATGGTGGACTAGCTGTAATGTTACGGATTGTACTTGTAAAACTAAACAAAAAATATCCTTAGAAAAAAGGCAATTTCTCCTTCATCTTCCCTCCCCCTGTTCCTCATTTTGTTATTTTTTAAATATTTAAATGCGTTATATCTTAATGAATATAAGTTCTATCAAAATGTATGTTTTTGTCAAAATATTAGAACAAAATAAGTTTTTTTTTTTAAGTCCGTTGACAAATAGCCGAGGTATGACAGAAAATTGATGTAATTTTGTGTCTGTTTTCATGCCCTCCAATTTGCGTTCAATTCGATTAAATATTAATTGTTTTTGTTTATTGTAGTATTATAAATTAGTATTAAATTAAGTAATACTTTTCCCATAATAATAGACTAATGATTGAAAAAATAGAACAGCTACCTATGATAATCGTACATTAATTGTTGTAGAACATTAGGTATACTGTTTTTTTTTTTTTTTAATAAAAAGTTTAACAGTTGTTAAAAGTTATAAGAGATCTTCAAAGTGTCCAGCATTAGAAATTACACAATTCTTTAGTTTTTTCGGAGAAATTGTCTTAACCGTTCAAAGATTCCTGGAGTATTCCTAATTTCTAAAAATCCATTTTGGATCCTTTGTTGAAGATCTTCAATGTAGAATATTGGATTTGAATAAACGATATGTTTCCACACGTAGAAGTCAAGAGGGTTTAAGTCAGATGATCGGGCAGGTCAGGCCACTGGCCTTCCGCGGTGTATAATTTTTCATGGAAAGTTTCATACAGGAAATCTTATACCAACTGACTGAAATGTGCTAGAGCTCCATCGTGGTGAAACCACCTATCTCCTTTTAATTGTGGAGGTAGGCCTTTCATTCTGATAGAACTTATTTTTATGGAGATATAACGGGTTGAAAAATAAACATGGCCGCCATTTTGTAATTTACGACCAGATTTCTTCCTAATTTCATAACTTTATTACAAAGACGCTTACCAAAATGTTAATTTGATGTAAATGTTATTGTGATTCCTTTATCCGTACTTGAGATATAAAGTTTTATAAAAAATGAGGGGACAGGGGAGAACGGAAGGAGAAATTGCCATTTTTCCTAAGGACATCTTTTGTTTAGTTTTACAAGTAGAATCCGATGAAATATTGACTGCCCATCATTTCAGAAACACTCTGTGTATATATAAATAATGTGTATACAATTTGAATAAGCCAGATAAAATAAAATTTATTTTTCATTAGTTTAGCATGAAATGCAAAGGAGAGATGGAAATTAACTTATCGTAGCGATATATTTATTTATACACATCGTTAATATGGCAAACACACATTTTGGTATTGGCAAAATGTAGGAAATTTATTTCATCCTTTGTATAATTTTTTTTTTTTCAGTTAATGTATTTCTGAACGGAAAACTAGAAAACATATATTAAAATGATTTCATGGAAAAAATCGTCTTCTATGTAATATTTTTGTTATTTTAGATGCGAGTGTAAACACATGCAAAAATGTAATTAAACTGGAGTAAAAAATGGTATATTTTTAAATTTGAATATACGTGACTGCCAGTTGTGTTTAAATGCCGAGTTGATTTGACTCGAGAGGTTTTTCGTGGTTTCAAAGTTAATTAAATAAAAATTATTATTACTGTTATATCGGTTATTGCCGTTATGTATCGTTATAGCGATACAATTTTGAAATGTAAATTTTTTAACCGTTGTTATTTATTTAGGTAATAATTTTAGATCGATTGAGAAAAGAGGGTGATTGTAAATCGGCTCGCAATATTAAATTTTTGAACACAAATGAGTCGTTGCCGAAGTTATTAAAATTTTTGAAATGGAGCCAAAGGGTTGTTGGGGTGGCCGGTATGGTTTGAGGCATTTCGTCGGGGAGTTACCCGCAAAAAGTGTTGAGTGCCAACTTTACAGTGTCGAGTTGAGGTTATTCATTATAGTTGCTCCTCGGTTATTGTTCGTGCCTCGAGCAAATTTCCCCCCAAAGCGGTCCTTTTCTGTTACTCTTCTCAAGTTGGAATACTGTGTGCTACGCGTTAATTTATTCCCCTGGTAATAAGACGCGCGAGCTAAGCATCGTCGAGCTTTTCACTTCAAAGTAATACGCTTCGGGTGGGTGAGCGGTGGCGGTACTTATAAACTTAACATTTTCTATGTTATTGGCATCGTCTATCTCGCCTAAATCGCTTTCTTTCTTTGATTCAGTGAAATATCTCCCCGTTTTCCGGTCTCTTCTATTTATTTTACGACTTGTATAAATAAATGGAACTGGATCTATATTATTATCATTATTTATGTTTTAGATGTACTCGCTTTAAATATATAATCCGAAATTTTAATCGAAAAATTTTATTTGCCTTTACTTATGGTAAAAGTTTAGGAAATCCATGATTAATCTTACGAATTATTTTTTGTAACAGCTTATTTGAATAAATTATTATAAATGGATCTAGGATGTAATATATTTCAAATTCAAAGATACACGTTAATGGAAACAGTTTGGAATCGATCACAGACTTACTTCCAAAACATACTAGTAATTTTCAAGAATAACAAGTATTCCACCCGGCTTCTAATGAATGTGAGTATTGAAGTGGTTTTCTGTCATCTACCTTCAGTCTTCTCAAATATAATGATGTTGAACCGAATAAGAATTATATCTTGAACTTTCGGAGTAGATAGACTCCTTAAATTAGAAAAATAAAACGTGAATTTAATTGTCTAATAATTTTCAAATGTTTATTTTGACTACTCAGAAAATGCAGTTAAGATAAACCTAAGTTTTTAAATTAAATGTTAAATTGTTCAAAATTTTATTCAGTTTTAAATGAACGGAGGGTTTTTATTTTCAATTAATTTTTTAGATTTAATTAAAGTTTAATTCCTATTAGAGAACTACTTGTAGATAGTCTTCAGTTTCTGTCTTTTACCGGTACATGATTGTTAAATGTTCTAACGAAAAAAAAATTTGCAGTTATTATCAACAGTTATAAGTCAATACGGAGCATTTTATTATTACCGCAATCGCAATTTACACTTTAATCCACATATCCGATAAAGTAGTTAATTTCCCTTTGCAGTCATCCTGAATGAATCATTTCTATGATCAAGAGATTAATTTCTAAATATATCATAATCCATCAGATGAGGAGTTAAAGACTCCTCGTTAAACATCTGGTTCGGTTTAATAGTAGTACGTCGTTATTTGTGAACTTATATTTGATGAATTAAGTGATAATGAAGTCACATTTCCTTTAAATTTCTGTATTTTGCTCGTAAATTACGTTAGGCCTAGTTAGAAATTTTATTTATCAGAAATAAATAAAATTATTTGCAATTTATATGATTAGCTTTTTTAATTCGTTTATAGGTGAACCAAATTCGTTTATTAATACGTCCATTGATAGTGATGTAACGATACTTCATAACTTTTATACAGAATGATTCAAAAGTGTTCGGCTATACTCAGGATATAATTTGGGACTTAATTATGAAGTAGAGCAGTTCCCATATACGTATGTCCAGAAACATTTTGTTTCCGAGCGTCGTTAGCAATATATTTAACCCTTATTTGTGCTTCAAGGTTGAATTGAAGCATGTTGAAATTGCCCTAAATTAAGAAGCAAATTGAATGTTTTTATACGTTTTCGACTTGAAAAATTGAATAAAATAGACCTCAGGTCTGTAAATTTTTCAAAAATTTTCGGCGGCAATTTTTCTAAAGCCAAAAAGATTGAAATCGAAAAAAGAAGTTATTCGCGTCAGAGAAAAAATTTTCTTCCATGCACATGTACTATATATGTATTCTTAAATATATATCGGCTTTTAATGTTTAGTTTTAAAAATAAAAAATGACTTCAATTTGCTTTGTTATTGTTTGTTTTTAAGTTAATCCGTTTCTACTTTATTTTAGTTATTAATAACCGAAGAGAAGTGAAATTAAATGTATGTACGCGTGCTGTGTTAACTACGGATTGCACATATAAAGGATCGTATATAATTAGAATAGCGTCTACTAGCTTCTCTCCATCACGTAATAGTTTTATGTTTATTACAGCAGTTCATTACTAGTGCATTTACCTTTCTCTGCATCAATCTTGTTCTGACTGCTCGATCGACACGATTCTAAATCCTTTATTGTATTAATAAATAAATAAATAATTTTTAATTAAACGCCGAGATCGATGTTATGATGTGAAACGTGTTTCATTCTACATGTAAAACTTGTCGAGGTAAAAAGAATTTTGCCGTGTTCAATTGTAGTAAAGATTAACCCTTCCACCTTAAGCTCTAAATTTAAATGCGCCTATTATAATTTGAAATTTATTAGGTAAAAATTTATGTTCGACCGGTCGATTTACTTTACAATTTATGAAGTTAAGAAATTAAAATATATAGATATGTTGAATTCAACATATAGGTTTTTATTAATTGTATTTATTACTGTTTTTCTTTCTCTATAATGTATATAGCGAAACACATACAGACACATACAAACGTAGTTACCAGACATTCCTGGTTATTGGGGGCTGCAGTTGGGAAGTTTCCTCCTTTTTGTAATACGTTGAAATTCTTTCATGTTTTAATATATTTAAAAAACGTAAATATGAATACTTTAGTGTACTGTACACTCTTTGGCAAAATTAGGCGAAGAATAGAATACAGTTGACTCATTTCGTGTTTTGTCTCATCAAAACCCATTAAAGCTCTGGTTTTACTTTACCGCCTGTTAAAGTTGGATTTTGATAAATAGGACTAGACTGGTATACTCCTCATTTATTTATGTTGTACATCTTATTTCACATGAATATCATTTTGCTGTAATTAATTAACGTAACATGATTTTTTTGGAGAAATTTTAAATTAAAGACTGTGAGCTATAATTTACAAGGTTCTTAAAACGTATAATTCCTGAAGCTATCAAAACGTGTAACTACTTGATAAATAAAAAAATTCCTTTCGTCACGCCGGAAGCGGAGGTTTATTTCACCGGGACAAAATAGAGATAAGCGAACTCGGATTGTACGAGCTCATTTCAAATATTACTTTCCATGTTTTATGGACACTACGTTTTGTCATTAGATTAAAAGCTATTGCTGTATTTATAAAGACGTCCTTAAGATTTTTCTTCAACTGCTTGACAACACACCTATTTGAGTATTGTATTCTAGAATCGTCTATATCCTTCTAAGATATTTCGAGATGGAATATTCTGGAAACTTTCAATCTCTTCTACCACATTCTTCACGTTTCTCCAATATTTAATTCATTTTGGAAATGTTCTAGAACTTTCAATTTATGGTACATTCTGGAAATACTGAAAGTTTTACTCTAGAACCTTCTATATGCTTCGGAAACTAACCGGAATGAAATATATTGCAAACTTCCACTACCTTCTACAATATTATTTTACTTAAAGGAAATTTCAGATGCTTCACTTTTTTCAGTATTCCATAATGTTCTGAATCTTACCGCGGAATTTTGTATTATGGGTACTTCCAATAACTTCTGCAACGTTGAGCTACAATATGCAAATACGAGTGTTTCTAAATAAAATCGGTTGTAGCCGTCCAGAGCCGACGCCCAAGTAGTCAAATACTTATACAGGTGGCTAGGGAGACTATGACCTTGCGTATGCATTTAATGGGAAATAATTAAAGAAAACAAACATTCTTTACGAGGTTTTCAGTAAGTTACAGAAACTTCTGGAATAGAAACATAAATAACTAATATCTTCCAATTCACAACACTCGAGACCCTTTGGAACATTCTGGAAATACTAATATTCAAGGGACGAAAAATAAACAGTTTGAAGAAATATTTCGGATCGGGGAGGGGACAGCCTCTCGTGTGTAAATTCTGTAAATCTATTAATGAAAAGACAAACACTTCAAATTCACTCATTACGGAAATGGTATCATATGTAAAAAAGTTTCAAATGTATAGTATATTGAAAGCCTCATCTTCTTATAGTTCCAGAAAGGTTTTAGTCAGTATTTAGAGGACTGACGTCCACTTTAAAACGGATTCGATCCTGTGCCTTTTAAGGGAGCTACGATTTTGTTGCCCTTGAAACCCCATTTTTTCCACCCATTGGGCAAATAGTTGGTGCTATCAAAAAATTTTACTGATATAAGTTTTAGCCCTTATTTAAGGAATAGTAGGAACTTTAAACGGATTCGATATTTTACTTACTAAGAAAATTATAGCGATATTTTAAAGTTAAGCTAAAGTTAGTGATATCCACAAGAATATGAAATATTTATATATAAACTTTTGAACCGATGGGGTTTTAGGGTCTGAAACCCCAAAGATACAATGAAGATATGTCGAAATTTTCCGGAAGTCGAAACATGGTAGCCATTACAATAGGTAGCTTTGTTATGAAATGTACCTTTTTGTTTGTTTGTTTTTTTTTTTTTTGGAGGTGGTGAATGCATTTACGCACGGAGTGTCGGATTCCTACTGATGTCTTATCCGTCTGCCACCAGCTGACTCCGAATAAAACAACCTCCGTATGGAGTAATGTTGCACACCCCGGAACGCATAGCTTCAGAGTACTTAGGCTAGGCTGCAGACCGGTCCACTCTATCTTCAACGAGCGTTCGAACCAACAACATCCCAAAACTACTTAAAATTACAACACTAAATTACTATAATTCTACAATAACTAACATTATATATATAAAATTATACAACTGCAACAGGAATTTTTTTAATTTATTTTTATTATTACTATTTTTTTTTTAATTAGCCCTATGACTTCACAGGTGCGCATTTCGCTACGGATACACTACGCTACGGACACGATCACATTTAAACTCAACTAAACAAATCCGAAAAAGTAGCACGATAAACGACTCGACGCAACACAACACGGTAATGAATAACGCAATAAAAGCTCGAATTACAGTGCCAAATTCGAGAGATAGCTATTACGCATACGGACTCCCTCGGAATCTTACACCATACTTCTATTGCAGAGATAGCTAAGTAGGATCCTCCTTAACTCCGCGCTTACCTTCCACTCCTTTAATGCATCCATCCTCATCCTCCAAGGGTGGGAGTTGAACACATTTTAGATGTCAAGCTGGACGAGGCCAGCCATTTTCCTCGTCCTGTGCATTCCTACAAGAGCGTCTCACATGGTACCAACGACCTTACTAACGGCGTCCACAGTAAATCTGGCCCTCCAGAAGCCAAATTGGCTATCCGCCAGATCGCCATTCTCCCCGATCTTTCTCAAACCTACCCAATAGCAGCTGCTCGAAAAGCTTACCCTCCCCCCCCCAATATTTAACATGTACATTGGCCGGTAAGCCCAGGGGTCTTCTGCAAGTTTTCCCGGCTTCCTGAGCAGAATTAATCTACCCACCTTCCATTCTACCGGGAAGCACTCGCTATAGAGCAAGCCGCTCATGTAGTCTGCCATCAGCTGGGATGCTGCCACCACGAGCGCTTTGAATCGCAACCCGGAAAGAGGGTTTCCACCATCCTCCGCAACAGCCCGTCTGGTCAACACCGAAAGAGATCGACTAAACCTCCTAGTAACGATTATTGATTATACATAATTTTTGCTTTCTTCCAGAAGGAATGTCATTTGTGATCCGTCCTTAGCAGGGGAGGAATGGTGATATTGGAGTCGTTTAAACGGTATGGTGCGGGTATACATTCGCTCTCATTAACATCTAGCGGCACTTGTGCTAGCCCTACATCCCCCATTTTTGCGAGGTGGCATAACTGACATTTTTCTTCAAACTAATCAATAAAAATTTTATTGAAAAATTTCTTTTTGCGTCTGATTTAATGTCATTAATTAAAAAATGAATTATACACTGTAGTAAATCTGTTTTTTTTTTGTGTGTTTTATGCTGTTACACGAGATAAATGGCCTTCATCTATGCGTTTACTTAAATTTGATAATTATGAATCCAAGTATTTCGCTTTATTGAATTTTACGGTATAAATTTATTTGGGGATGACCTTCAGATATTATTTCCAGAGTATTTAATTTTAACTGTACAAACGTTTACATAAAATATTCAAAAAATACTGAATCGCGTTCACGTATCCTTGAATTGCTCCAGTAATGGAAAGGGATTCGTTGATGTTTTTAGCGCATTGTGTATCAAATATCATTTTTTCCTGAAAGTAGCAACGACTCCGAATAGAATCTGAAAACAAATTTTCTTTCGCGGGGTTTCCATTTTCCATTCGTTAAGTAATTTTGATCTTTTCGTCTTGGTTTCCAAGGGAGAGGTAGCGAAATTAAGTTTTGATGTTGTTCATAAAATAATGCATTTTTTAAAAAAGAAGCAATAATATGAAATATCTCAAGAAAATCGTTTTAACAAATTCGCTGATACAATTTTTTTTGTCGAGTAACACACCGAAAACGTAGCTCTTCATCGTGGATAAATTGAGTATAACAGAGGCATTATGTTATACCTGTATTCTGGTGCCCTGTGTGTGTTAAATATTTTCATTTAATCCACACTCAATCACTGCGTATGTTTACGCATTACATCTAATAGAAACAGCAATAATGCATCAATTTCTACCAATTCATAGCAATATAGTAATTGAGAGACCCAATTTAGCCGCTAAAGAAATCGGCTTTCATCAAATATATCATCCAGTGTGAGAAAACTTTGTAAAAGTCTATGAAAGGTAATTCAGCAGAAGGAGTGCTTGAAAATAATTATAGGCCGAACGTTACGTCACTTTAAAGTAAAGATAGTAGTATACTGCCCTAGTAGTTAGCAGTGAGTTACTGCCTCAGTGAAAAACGGTCTTCTGCATCGGGGTACACCGGGTTATGGCTTTTCACTTATCTGACGATCCTTTTGGATAATTGGAGTAATGGTTCCATATTTTGTTTAATTTTTCTAGTTATGTAGAATCGTATTTAATTAGCACTGGAGAGTTAGCGGTCTGAACACGAAGGAAGCGTTCAGACCTGCTATTTTAAAATTCTTTAAACCAATTTTTTGCATGAATTTTAATATATTTTTGGTTGCTAATCGATTTTTGATGCAAACCTTTTACAATCGTACTTGTAAATAACGTGTGGTTTATATATTGCGATTCAGTTCTTGTTATGAAAATCTTGTGAAAATTGAAGAAGATAATTCATCCTCTTACCGAAATTTGTTGTAAATAATTCAGTAAAAAATAAATCTGATCTTTCCTTACTCATTTTAGATGTAGGATAATTTTTATTGGTAAAAATTATGAATTTAACAGTTTATCATCTTAACAGAAGTTTGTAGAGAATTAAAATACACATTATTTAATTTTGCTAATTTGTATACCATATCTAATGTTATGGAACATACATTTCGATTTTTTTTTTATTGGTAAGAAATTTTTTAGGAAGAATTGGGAAAATATACGAAGAAGTTTACTTTGGGTGGGTTAACGGAAGTTATGGGTGTGTTTAGCATAAGTGGTATGCTGGTTTTTTATTCGTCGGTAGAGACACTGATTGAAATCGACATGACTTTACTCATTGAAATCGAGATTGATTCTTTATCGAATTGTGAAAGTGATTTTTTTTCATCCTTATTTAGAGGATGCGATTTGCTCGTAGAATCGATTTTGTACTCGTAAAACGGCATCTATGGCAATGTAGATTCAGAAATTGAATAAAACCTGCGACGTATATCTGCTCGGTTTCTGTGTTTCACTTAACATAATCAGTGTTGTTAAAGATGCAATATATTCTTTTCTTATAAAAATACAAAAAATCGATCGTAGTACTGTACTCCACTTGGCGTTTAAAAATCATTTTAACGATGTAAAAACGTGTTTAATCTTGCGTCGCGGTTGGACAGAGGGATGAATTTAATTTTTTAAACGAATAATGACGATTTCTTTGATGTTCTATGAATTCTAATCTGTTCATAAAAACTTGGAATTCCCAATACCATACTTAAATAACTACAAATAAATCTTGTTTTATCAGTTTGGAAAATCCATTGATGTAATAATGAACGGGAAAGTGGTAATTTAAGGTTTGGAGGCTTCGCACGACAAATAACCTCTACTTTACTGGCTATTGAAAATATGGTCACTAAGTTATCTTTAGCGTTCGTTCGATCATGAATACCGTTTACAAGGAGAGGAGAATGAGAGAGGATTTGAAGACTGTGAAGAGGGGAACGACGGCTGTTTGCTTTCATCAATAGAAACTCTACCGAAACTGCTGCGGTGATAAGTTATGTCTCTCATACAAGGCGGTCAATAAATGCTCACAAAGAGAAACATACTGCATTTAAGATCTAACTTCCTCGTCTGACGAATCGGTTGAACTATTTACAGTTCGCATTACCGATCTCAGCATGTTTCTTTATTTCTCCGTCTTATTCTAGGTTGGTATAGATACGTGATCATCTGTTACAAGTACAGGACGGTTTTTGTTTTCATTATATCTTTTGTTTTTTATTGAGGAATATTTGTGTAATAATAACGTTTTCTTGGGAGGCGATTGTAAATATTTTTGTTGTAGAAGCGTTAGAACGTATTTAGTGATTATACTCTTTAATAATTTTAAACGAACAATTTTCCGAGCTAATCCACAGATTCTTTAATTATTGTTAGGTTTTTTGCTTGATTTAATTAGTTCTGCTTAAATCTACGAAAGTTTTTGAATTTTAATATTTAGGTAGTTCATAACTTTTTTGTCTTATTGATTGATATGTGCAATGTATACACGATCCTTTATCCCGTTACTTTTTATATTTTTGTTAATTTGTTTTGCCTTCTATTAAATATACACTGTTTAATAAATATACCAGTTCTTTAGGTATTTAGTTTTTCAAATAACAAAATTGAAGGTAATTTTTGACTGGATTTATCATTTGGATGTTATTATTCACCGGTTCTGTTATTGAGTTTTCATGTAATTGTTAACGAAAATATTTTTTTTTACTAACACGTATTAGTACCGTGATAACTATGTTTCATAGTTTATCTTGTAATCGGTTTAAATGTTGTATTGTAATCATGCGTTAGTTTCGTATTTCAATTCGAATCTGCATTCTGCTTATTCGGATTTGAGCTGTCTGAATGATGCATGATATTATTGCGATGGTCTATCCTGTTTTTGTATTGCGGTGGTGGTTGTGGTGGTGTTGTTGGCGATTAAAAAAATACTGCAAATAATCTCTTTTAATCCTGTTTGAATAATTTATTAACTTTTGTTAGATTCAATCATATACGTGTTTTTTTTTTCTTTATTACATTGTGTACATGTAAAATTAAACTAGGTAATAAATTAATTTTATGCAACATTAACTCCAATTTATTACGGTGCAAAAGAATGAAAAAAAGGAAACGCATATCGTCCTTTTGTTATTCCTAATTTGAAACACCGTTATCGATTAACTACATTATTTTCTCAAAGATATATTTTTTTATAGTAGTACTGTTTGTTATTATTTGGACGCTTTTATAATGCCGCATAACACTTTTAATTTTTTCGTCTCAAAATAATTTAGTTTATTTGATTGTAAGTGTTACGAATTAGCATTTTTATTTTATTTTTATTTTACGTACCAGCAGGTTTAAAAAATGTCTTTTGTAAAACTATTTGTTTGAATTTTTCGTCATATTAAAAATATGAAATGGCTTGTTTATTGATTATAATATATGAATTTATTAAATAATTCTTATTAAAATTCTAATATCTTTATTTATACAATATTGGGTTGCTAGAATATATTTTTATGTTAAAATTTTATTTGTAAATAAAACAATTTGTGTTAGTTTAACTCTAATTAATTTTAAAAAAATAATTGTGCTCTTCTTTTTGTAGAATAAAATTAATTTGATAAATCCTCGTGAAATTGTAATTTCTCTATTCGTAAACCATTCCTTCCTTTCTTCATTTTTTAATAGGGTAGTGAGTTGTTTGACTTATTAATTTACATTCCAGATCCCCATAATTAACTCGTACTCATGCAGCACTTAACACATATACGTGAATTCCAAGTAGTTCAGTTTCTTTGGAACCGATTCCGGTGTACGATTTAATAGCTAATCTTGCGGTTTCACGTCAGTTCAGACAGTTTATATATTATTTTAATACAGTTGTATTAAAAATTACGCACCAGTTAAAATAAAATATTACATCAGTATATTATTGTATACAAATTTTTAAAATCAAATAGTATTTACCATCTACATACTACAGTCAAGACTGTACTCTTGACTGTATTATTGAATATTTTAACTAGAGTTGTTTAATAACAATGAAACAAAAAAAAAACAAAACATTTTTTAATGTTTTCTAAATGTAATACTATTTTTTGAATCGCTTTGTTGCTTACATTACAGATCTGTAAATACAATTTTTCTATCGCCCTTAATTTTAAATAAATTACGCTTCAAAAAAATTTAATGAAAATATAGTTAAAATTTGTAAAAATTTTAATTTTGCATGTCGTACTTGTGTTAGAATGATTTTGTTGATGGTTTTCTTTTATAAATAGCCTCAATCACATCCCGAAGTAATGTCCAACAGTAATCGGCTAGCATGTTAGTGTTCCATTTCTCTTTATAGCGGCTTTCCATCACCGAAATTTCTAGGAGGAAACGTTCACAGTGTTCGTCACTTACGTCTCCGAGGTTGTTCGGAAAAAAATCCAGATGCGAGTGGGAGAAATGTATTTTCAAAGACGTACTTTTCCCATAGCTCTGTATGAAGTAAGAAGTTGATTAATAATATCGTGGTAATTGTCGGATTTTTGTTTGCTGAGAAAACTTTTGCAAACATTTTAAATGAAGCCCAAGCTCCAATTTCTACATTATTTAACATTGAATTAAATATATCATCTTTGACCGACTCTCTTATTTGAGGATCAACAAATATTCCTTCTTTAAGTTTTCCTTCACTTACATTCGGAAATTTCTGCCTGATGTACAAAAATCCGGGACTATCCTTCTTCATTGCTTTTACAAAATTTTTCTGCGAAGGTCCTAACTTGATAAGGAGAGGGGGTAAAAATATTTGTATGGGTTCAACTAAGGGCTCATGAATAATATCTTTCGTATTTGGAGTTAAGCTGTCTTATTTCTTCCACTCTTTGGTAACATAATGTTTATTCCTAGCTCGGCTGTCCCATTTGTAAAGAAAACACATGTACTTAGTATAATCTACTACATGCCAAACAAAATAGCTATAACATTCAAATCACCATATATGCTACGGCTATGTTTTTTTATAATTTATTTTTTCAAGAACGTGTTTCATCAAATCGTATGTATCATTAAAATTAATACCATAAACGATTGGTATCGAAGAATATTTGTTACCGTTGCGTAGGAGAACCGCTTTTAAACTATACTTGGACGAATCTATGAAAAGGCGCCAGTCTTCAAGTTTATGAACTTGCCTTAAGTGCAACATAAGTCATCAATATTTGTGCGATAAACCAAATTATTTTGATTTATAAAGTACTGAGAAATTTCTTTTTGTCGGCTTCGAAAGCCCGAAATTTTTTTATTTTTTTAAAGTAAATTCCAACCTTGCAGTCTTGATCCTAACA
>JAAAKQ030002468.1:0-18885 GCA_010016005.3 Zanna intricata | reverse complement strand
ATTACTATACGTGTATTTTACGTGCTTTACTTTAATAATTTTAATCATAAATAATAATAATTTTAATATTGTATGAACTTTTTATTTTTTTAAATATTTGTAATTATATTCCTAATTATTATACTATTATTTTATTTTTTACTTCTAACCTTGTATTTTTTTATTTTTTTTTTAAGTACTGTTAGAAAATGATTGCTACATTATTCAAAAATTAATTTAACCTAATTACTATTCGCTTTTCAAAGTTGTTATTTTTTTTTATTTTCTTTTGTTTATTAAATTTTCTTAGTAGTTTTTATTATTGTATTTTCAATTTTTTGAACTTTTTACTTTTAAAAATTTTTATATTATCTGTATTTTACTAAATTTAACGTAACTGGCATTTTTGTACCATTTTAAATGATACATTGAAATTGGTTTTCATTAAATTTGACATAAGTTTAATTTTTGCAAAATTTTTTTAAGCATTAACTTTATTTTTTACCAGTAATTGGTAATGAATAATTGAATAACAGATTGTAATTGTTCTGGAATAAGTATAGTTTTATTGTTGCGTAACTGTGGTGTATTTTAAATTTATGGAGTATTTTCCAAAAATAAAAGTAATAATAAAAAATAAAAATGTAATACTGGAACTAAAAATGAAGTTAATTATAATTTTGTGCACCATTTTTAAAATAAGTGTCTCTATAATTATTATTTTTAATGGCGAGCCAAGAATGAATATTTGTGTAATAGTGACACATCTTATTTATTTTTCTTATAAGGGTTTTTTTTTGTATCGCAGATTATAATTTCACATAAATGTGAAAACAAAGTGATAAATCTGATGTTTCCCAATGGTAATTTTACTGTTTCAGCCGCACTGATGGAATTGTTGAGCTCATAATAAACAAAATGTTTATGAAGATTTTTCTTTCTTCAATAACTCGAAAAGTACTTTTTACAGTTGTGCCACTATTGCAATAGGTGAGCGATATATGTTTGGCCTGCCCGGTATCACAAGTATATTTACAGCTGAACTTTAGGCTATTGATAAGGCGCTGAACATCGTTAACCCTAATGAACGAAATATTCTTATTTGTAGCTACTCGTACAGTGCTCTCCAAGCCCTACAAAATTTGTATCCCAGACATCCTATCGTCATAGAAATCCACAACGCAATCGCTGAGATGAACCATTGCAACACACATGAGTATTTGTTGGACCCTTAGCCATGTAGGGATTTCAGGAAATGAACGTGCAGGTTCCGCAGCTAAGGACGCTTGTAGTCAACCATGCTTTACCACCCGCGTTACTTCAAGCGATTTTGTAAACTATATAAAACTAACTCTTCGCGCGAAGTGGCAAGATTATTGGACGGCTACAGTCGATAACAGGCTGCGGTGTATTAAAGATTCTGTGTTGCGATGGAATTCCTCATACAGAAAGATTCGTCGGGAGGATAAGGTTCTTTGTAGATTGCGTATAGGACATACGAAAGCTACCCACGGGTGCCTTATGTCTGGAGAAAATGCGCCAATCTGTACAAGATGTGACTGCCGACTACTATACGTCACATCTTGACAGATTGTATTTGTTATGCGACCTTACGTCACAAATTCAAAATATCTGAGAATATTCGGCATATCCTAAGAAATGACATTTCAGTAATACTTAGGGTTCTTGAATTCTTGTTAGGATTTTTAACAAAATTTAAAGTTTTAAATAATTTCCGTTTTCCATTATTTTGTTATCCGTTACGGGGCCATTTACACCCCTTAAGGATTTTTTAACCTACAGTTTTTATTTTTTTTTTTATCCGTTAAGGGGCCTTTACACCCCTTACGGTTTTTATGAATCTTTTTAGTATAGTTAAATTATTATTTATTTTATTTTTAAGATTAGATCTTTGATATTAGTTGTAAGTTTTACGTTGTGTTAGTTTTTTAAGTTTTAAATCGTACCTCATATGTGAAATTAGTTAAATTTTAAATCGAAACTCATATGTGATATTATTTTTAAGTTTTAAATCGTACCTCATATATGATATTAGTTTTAAGTTTTAGTCTATGTGTATCATTTTAATTTACTTTTAGTTTTAACATTTTAATTTTCTATCCAATGTGATATTAGATATAAGTTTTAGTGATTAATTTTCTTTATTTTTTTATTTATTTATTTTTTTATTATTCTATTTTTTATGTATTAGTTTTAGTTGTATTTTTAATCTTTAATATTTTTAAATGTATTATTTAAAGATTAAATAGTATTAATGTATAAGATAATCTGGTTTAATTGTATTTTAAATATACTGATAGTATTGAAAAAACTACATATATATATATATATATATATATATATATATATATATATATATATATACATATTAGTTATCATACAGTTTTTATAAATTAATTTGTTTAATAAATCATTATAAAGAAAATCATGATCTTACGCAAGGATGATTGGGGAAAGTGATGAGTGAAGCGAAACAATTTTCAATTGCCATGTTCTTTCAGCCAAATATACGAAATCATATCAACAAGTTATATCGATAAAAATTTCAGCTGACAGCTGAAGCAAGTAAGGTAAAATAAAAAATTACGTATTCCCGTTTATTGGGAATTGATGAATTTATTTATAAATTTTTGTTATTAAGATAATAATTACTAACATCTTTCCTGGTAATTATACTATAGCTCATTATAGCTTCTATGTTGAGTACCGCTTAGCTTTCTCAGCTTCCTTTTTTATCACTTGTTGACGCGTTTCGGAACCACTCAATTGTCAAAAACTTCTACTGCTACTTTTAAATTTCTAGACCAGACGCCAATGATTAAATGCTGTACAGAAATTTAAAAGTACCAGTGCAATGAGTTTTGAAAATGGAGTGATTCCGAAATACGTCAACGAGTGATAAAAGAATGAATGTAAGAAAGATAAGCAGTATTCAACATAGAATTTCCTCGTGCAGAAAAGTTCGTTGAGAGGAAGTGGTCCTCTGCCGTCTGCGGTTGGGACATAAGAAAGTTACTCACGGGTTTTTGTTGTCAGGAGAAAACGCTCCATTATGCATGCGATGCGACAGCCGCTAGATTGTGCACCACATCAGCGTGGAGAACATAAGTTACGCGGCTTTGCGTCGTAAATATAAATTTCCCAAATACTTCGAAAATCCTGGGAAACGATGAGGAAATTTTAAACAGTGTTATTTTATTCTAAGGGAGTTTTTTTTAAGACAGGATCTTAAGGTCTCTTAGTGTGTATCGGCTCTTCATTCTAGTTGACGTACAGCAGTTGAAATTTTTATTGTTTTGATCAAGAAGTAAAATAAAATAATGTTTTTTTATTGCAATAAATATGTTGTGTCTGGGCAATGATAACTCCGAAGCGTTTTTTGCCCAGAAACTCCCACCCACCCAAAAAAAAAAAACGAAAACATAGAATTTATACATACTACACTATTTTACAAGTGTAATTCATATTAAAGATTATTTAAATGATCGAGCAAAAATACGTCTGTTAAATATAAAGTTCCCTTGTTTAAGTGATTGAACCCATTATAAAAGCAAACACAATACAAAAGGAGAACCGTAAACATTGTTTATATAAAAGCCAAATGTTGAAGTGTTAGAAAAAACAATACTCAAAGCGGCTTCAGTTAATAAATCCTTTAATAATCTATTAATACCTTTGTTGGTCGAGCTCAGGTTTAAGCTTAATAGCTGCGGTAATACGTTGATGTATTAAAGAGATACGGAGGCAATGCTGTTATTTTTTCGTAAAAAAATTACTGCAGCAAAAACATAAGAAGTCGCTATACATATAGAAAAGTAATGAAGACAATAATTTAAAATTTTAAAGTTGCATATTACAACTGTTTCTTGTTAATAATAACATATATCGTGTACAAATTACAAAACAACATACCTGTTTAAAATGTTTTATCTATAATTTTATTTCAACGTCATCAACAAGAAAGTAATAATTAGGATATTATTTATTACTGCAATGATTTTGTTTAAAATAAAGAGATTAATAAATAAAATAATGCTTTTTGTTAAGTACTTTAGAATTGTTGCAACACCCAATTCTAACCAAAGAAAACGAGCGACTAAAACGAATTATTACGCAGTCAGCTTGTTTGTGATGCGCGCGCAGTTTATGTGCGTTGATTGTTGTACAGCGAACTCGCATAGAATATTTTGACAAAAGTACTACTATAGAAAAAGCTCAAGCGAAAAGTAAACCTTTATCTCGTTTTATTTTTTTAGCTTTACACGCCTTAGATTTTTTAATTTCTTTTTTTTTAACACTTAGAATAAAATTAAACTGAAAACTGTTATTTTGAAATTCATTTATTTTTAAATAAAAATATACAATAAAAATCTAGTCAAGAGAGATGATTATTATAAAAAGTAAAACATGTCAATGAAGCCTGGAATTCCTACCCAGCATTTTTAGATGTTACACCTCACCGAAGTACATTGACCAAACAATTTCAATATGTATATAAACATTAAACAATTTTTTTTTAATAGCAATATAATATACATGAAAAATCATTTTTCAAAAAAAAAAAATAAATAAATTTTGTATAATTATTGTATGTAATGATGTAAATATACTTGTATATGTAGTTGTTGTATTTAATGAACGGATATCATTATTGTATTCACTATTTGTCTACGTGTTTCGGATTAAACATCGTTAGAGGATTATAAAAATACACAAATGGCTGCTGTTACCCGTCGAGTTCTCTTCAAAATTGACGCCAAAATTATAATTTTGTAATCATTACGCAATAACGGTGTAAATTATCTAGTTGGTTCCAACGCACTAACGTAAGGTTTACTAAAATATAAAAAGATCAGTTGTTTAAATGAAGTATAAGACCAAAAAATCGCACAAAATTTACTTTTTTAATAATTGGAAAAATGCCATAAAGTCACCAAAACACGGGATAAATAAATTGTATTACCTTAGCATATTTAGCGTAAGTAGAAATTAGAAATAATAACAAACAGTAATAATAATAATACCCCGGATAAATCTACACATAATAATAATAATACCCCACGACTGTACATCTACGCACACGTCCGGGGTGGGTAATGACGTGGTACTTCGGTACTTTCTCTTATGTCGATCAACGGGGAAGTGGTTTTGCTCAAGAGCTTCCTTCGGAGTACGGAATTGGCGATCCCGAGCTCTCCGAGCTGGTTGCAGTCATACCTCTTGGTTTCGCTATTAACAGCGGTGGCGGGAGGCATAACCGTGATCTGTTTTGCCAACGCTTGGCAGAGTGCGGGTGGGGCGTGCTCATCCCTGTTTTCGGTTGTGGAGTCGGGTTGAGGGTGGGTCGCTCTGAGGTTGCTCTGCCGAAGTCTTATCCCGTTCAATGTGAGTCGGTCACTTCAATCCTTGGCAGGGATTGTCCCATGGGTAAGAGGATTGGAGCTCTTACTGCTACGTATTAGCCCTGGGATGTCAGTATCGAACCCAGCTTTGACCTAAGAGTGAAGGACCTATTCCTATACATCTAGTTATCAAGAAAAAGAAAGGTGACTGTTCTGTGATCACCTCTTTCATGATAGTTCGGGGCATCATGGAAGCAGCTGCAGGACCGGTTAAAGAAACAAGAAAGACTGAGACGGGATTATTTGTTGAGACCATCAACGATATACATTCGTCACGGTAGCTGATATCAAAGAAGTTGGGATTTATTTTGACGTTGATGTTGTACCAGACGGAACACTAAATACTAAAGGAGTAGCTGTTTACAGAGATTTGCTTAATTTTGCTGAAGATGAAACTAGATGAGCCGTACGGACAGAGACTTATTGCATGACACGATTGAACACTCGACGATAAGGAGAAGTCGTACCCTCCGCGTCGCACGTGTTGATGTTTAATAAACGTAAATGCCCCGAAAAAATAAAGGAAGGATTTCATAGGGTAGATGTTCATCAATTCATCCCAACACTATTGCTGCGGTGTTTCGGATTTCAAAAATTTGGACACATAGCAGCAAGATGCACAAGAAAACAAATCTGCACATATGACAACCCGTTGCAACGGAATGATCCGTGCAGGGACCTGCCGATATGTATTAGTTGTAACGGACAACACAGTATACGATCAAGAAACTGTCCAAAATAAGAGGAAGAAATTGTGAAACAGGAAGTAAAGACAGAAGGTCAGTTATATTGAAGAAGAAAAATTGTGCATAGCAGAACGCTAAAGGCCACGTTTTATGCACAGATTGCTGCTGTTTCTGCAGCCTCCATAAAACCAAAGGACGTAGTAACAGAAGCCAATCTTAGCAAGTTTAGTGGAACGAATTATTGATTAGAAGTTGAAGAATCATACAACAGGGACAAGAGCACAAAGCTATCAATAATAAAAGCAGACGTGATTAAAAAAAAGTGTCCTACTCCACCGAAGAAGGAGCCTTCAACCAGTTCAAAGGCGAAGAAAATTGAGAGGATAATGCACAAGGAACCTAATCCAAAGTTCAGATTGAAAGGTTTCCATCTCCGGGACCTGCAAAAACGGAAGTACTGATGTTGGAAAAACAACATCACAACAAAAATGGTATAAGGTGAAACAATAATGGAGACTTAGAAAGCATGGAGGCCTTTAGCTGAGAGGGTGAGACAAACAGCCGCCCCACAAGTTCTAGTGGTGAGTGCATCTAGTCTGAACTGTGATGTACTTTTTATTGCGTCAACGGAGCCGGTGTCATCCGATGCGGTTAGCAGGAGATACTCCGAGACTGGTGAAAGACCTGAGGATCTTCAAGACTCTGGTACCACGGATTTCGACATCGAGGCCTTTATGAAGATCAAAAAAAGAAGCAAAAAGGATAGCTGAAAGAGAAACCAAGGCTAAAGATTTAAAGAAGAGATAGATTGTATGTTTCTGTGAATAATTTTATGATAAAATATGTATTTTTAATTTTTCATGAACATGTTAATTTTGATATGTGTTTTTGATGTTTTATTTTAATTGCTCTGTGTTATGTTAAATGGCAAATCTTTAGAACCCGTAAGGATTTGCCACAGAACAATTAAAATAAAACATCAAAAACCCATATCAAAATTAATATGTTAATGAAAAATTAAAGATATATCTTTTATTATAAAATTCTTCGTAGAATTAGTGATTAAATGGCCGCCATGTATGGAAAAGAAAAATCTTACTAACAAGGGATTAACTTATATCCGAAAAAGTAATGCATTAATCATGTATAACCATAAATTAAAAAAAAAAGTTATGAGATTAATTTCTTACACTTAAGAAACATAAAAGGGTAGAAAGAAAGTTAAGCGTTTCGGGCGTATTTTTTTAGGAAGTTTGGTTTTCTTATTTTAATATCTTGAATAATGAATCACAAAACTTATGTTTTTGTTCATGTTGTACGCATATATATATATACTTAATCTTCACTTCCTTCATTTTTAATTTCTGCAAAATTTTTAAATTGAAACTTGAAACTGATTTCTTTAGAGGAGAAGTTGAAAGAAGGAACACACACATACACACACACTTATATATATTAATAATATTAAATAATATATATAAAATAATAAATAAAATTATAATATAATATATATATTTTTAGCATTAAATAGTTTTCTTCATTAGTTTTCATTAATTAGTCTTTTTTAATCCCCTTAATTTCTTTTTAGACCATTCGGTTAGTGGTTTGAAACAATGATTAAAGTTTTCCTCTGAATATAAAATGCATTTTAAACGTTCTTTTCTTTTTAAAAAGGCAGAAAATTGTTAGTGATAGAATAAGTTTTGGGGAAATAAACCACTGAAGTTTGTTATGTTGAATTATAATATTAAAAAAGTTTCGTTATAGTTGATCAGTGAAATCTAAATCATCATGATTTAATTACTAAATCTTGATGTGTTAATTCCTGACCCATTAACCAAGTTTGTGGCTTTGAAAGATCATGCTATACACTTCATTCCTATTCTTCCTATAACCTCTTCATTTCAAAAGTCTAACAAAAATACTTTTCAAAAAGTATCTTAAACATCACATTTCAAGTGATAAAATTTTTCTTTTTGGTTTTATTTTTCATGATTCACTACTATAAAGTGCTAAATAAATATTTTCACAAATTTCCTTCTAATTCTTAATTCTAAATTTGATAGTAGCAAATATTTTCAGGTTTTTTTTTTTAAGATCTACTGTACTTGCTTCTTCCAGTCAAAATTTTTAGTAGTTGCTTCATTTCATTCTACTTAGGTAATTTACTTCCTAAACAGTAAAATTCTAGAAATTCTGAAAAATGTAATTCCTCATTATTCTCTTCTTTTTCATCTCGTAACATTTGCTTTACTATTTATTTATTTATTATGAAACTAGGTATTTTCTTCCTGCAATAAAAACATGTTTTAAATTCTGGAACACTTTTTCCTAACAATTTTTCTAATTAAAACAATTTTTCTAATCTCTGCTATTATGCGGAAAATCTTATCTTATTTTGTAGAATAGTGATAAATAGTGTAGGGGAAAACATTTCAAAAAATTACACTATGTATTCATTTCTTTTTCAACATAATACTGAAATGAAAAGAAAATTATAATACGTACTTTAAACGTGTTTATTATGTACGAATTTTTTTTTTCGACTTCTCATAGTTGTATTTAAGTAATTAGTTAAACTGTAATTATAGTTGTACCCAGTTCTGTATTTTTTAATCTATGTTTTTCATTTATGTTGAATTTTTTTGTTTAATTTTTAAACGCAGTTATATTTTGATACTGGGGTGAATATTTAATTGAACACCATCTTAGATTAAAAGGAATGCAGTATTAATATAATTATATATGTAATATACAAACAAATAAAATTAATTAGAAATTAAAATTAAAGATAAAATTTTATTATAAAGTAAATTAAAAGTATTCTTAGTTTTATTAAGCGGTTGTTAAATTTTAGAACCGTTAAAATTTTGTAGCTATGTTCGCTGAACCATCAAATATTTATCAAGGATGCACTGGGGAACTTAGGTCAGCGTCTTAAAGTTCTGCCAAGGTTTTAAACGGAAGTTGTATTGCAGCCAACTTTGTAATCCCACTTAACGGTTCAATGGAACATAGTGTGGATGAAATATTATAGAGATTAGTAAGCGATGAAGAAACTTCATTTTTTAATGCAGGTACTCCTCAATTATTAACATACCTATCATCTTTTTATTAATGTAAAAGAAATATTATTTAATTTTTACAGATATTTTATTTAATAATTTTTTTTTGGATATTCTAAGATATACTGACTGAAGTTTTCTTCGTAGATAATAGGATATTATCCTATTAGGATAATAAGATAATAGGATAAAAAATAATCTGTACAAAATAATTTTGTACAGATATGGTTAATTTCAAATAACCTATTTCTAATGACTCGATTTTTTAACAGGCACACAGATTTTAAAAACTACTGTAACCTTTAAAACGTTAATCTACATGTAGCTTTTAAAACATCCTGATCTCGTAAAAAATATATAGATATTCAGGTTTGTTATAATGAATGTTCGTTTCCGTAATTTTTTTTTAAAGGCAAAGACATTAAATAATTTTACTATGTAATAAGAATATCACTACAACCATTTGAGTAAAAGAAAAAAATCTAATAAAGAAATAATCTTGGAAAAATAATAGTTTCATATTTTTTTTTGTCTAGGAAATCATGAATTTACATTCGATTTTGGTTAAGGAACAATTAATTTAAATGATAAAAGCAGAAGATGGATTTCCAGAGAATACATTCAGTAGAACGTGTATAAATAAATAAATTAAATATACATAAAAAGTTTACATAAATAAATATAATTGCATTAATTGCAGTCACAAAGATTCAACATCACGATAGTCTAGTGGAAAAACCAAAAAAAAAGTAATGTACAACATTATTAAACAAAAGATACAGATAAACAAAATAGTAGTATAAAAAGTTTACGGGATGAAATAGAAGGGTGCTCGGCTCATCACTAAGGCTTAGTAAAGATGTTATCACTTGCCTGATACCGAACCAGTTCAAGTGTCATTCAGATATCTCGAGTCCAGCACGAGTTGGAATTTCAATCGCCGGAAATTTTCACCGTTGTCCAGCAGATTAACTACTTGAAAGTTCACACGATTATCTAATTGCTTCTGTAACTTTTTAACCGAACCGTTCGATTTCATCACGATCGTAAGACAACCAAATATAGCCGTGGATTTTCTCAATCAGAACGACCAAAATATCTCTGCAGTGGACCTGGTCCACTCTGGTGTTGATCACCAGGTTTCCTTTCGCATTACCGACGTAAAATAGTACGTGGCATAATCGACGTATCAGAAAATTTCAATGGAACAGGTTCGCTAGCTCTCTTCAATCTAGCTTCGATATGAGTTCAGTTTCGTTGTGTTGTAAAGGATAGGTGTCTTCTGCTTTCTAATCACAGCATATTTAAGGTGAGTAGAACAGGCGAGTGGTCCAAAGTCGAATAACAATTATTTCGGATCGAGGAATATATATAGACGACATATCCGAAATGACGTACAGGTTTAGTAAGTTCGGTATTGTATTTGGGTTTGTAAGCCAGTAAGAAGGTTGTAACTCTGAGACAATGTTAAGATGTAGATTGAGAATGCAATTCCTTATCGTTCTATCTCGAGTAATTACAAGCTGCGAAACCCCCCATGCATGATGCTAGGCGTTTACATACTCCCTACGATAACCAGGAACCAAAGTTAGTGAAGAATTAGAATAATTCACTCATTGTTGAATCGTGAGAAGGAGACAAACTAGATAATCTGATCTAACCTGGCCCATGTTGTCCATAATTTCGACAGTTGTTGCCTGAATCCGAACCGTGCTGAATGGATAATGCCTCAAGGAACTTTTAACTAGCACTACAGTACCCAAATGTGCTCTCCCACAGGGATGATTTGTCGTACATACAGAGAAACCAAGAATCTGAAGATAATTCCGGACAGTGAAATGTGTTTCCGATAAGAACATGATGTCTAATGATTCGGACAAGTGCCAAAGATTCTACTAATTCTTCTCGTCGACTAACTAGATCAATAAGTTCTATGTAAAGATATTTAGAAAACTAGCCATTAGTAGATTTTCGAAAATAGTTGAGTGAGTAAGTTTTTAGGCTTCCAATAGGAAGCAAATAAATATGTTTGCTTTCTATTCAAACATGAAGTCTATATTGGATTGGATACTAGCTTCTCCAGTTTGTTCGGTGTATCCTCATAGCTATGCCCAACCATATAATCTGGGGAGAGTACTAGAATCGACACTTAAATTCCTAGCCGTTTCTTGCCTCAGGGAAGGGAACTGTCAATACGTGAATCAAAATCCGACGACAGTGATCCATTGAATCGTTCAATTCGAGCATTATTTAAAAACTACAATTCACTTTTTGTTTCTGTTTCCTTTGTAGGATTTTTCTATTTACTCTGTAATCCTTGCAGTTGGCCGGTAGGTCTAACTGATACAGAACACAAATAGCTGGAGTGCTTCTATTCTTCCTTGGACAATCCACTGTCCTATGCCCTTCCACACACTTCACGTAGCGAAGGATTGTATGCAATTATTTTTTATGGTCTTACTTCTGGCAGTGTTTGCATAATGCAAAAAACATGGTGATTCGAATAAAACAATGCAGTTGGCAACATATTTCGAGTTAAAGACATCTCTATTGTTTTCTTGAGGCTTGAGGTTTATCTAACATGTCGATATCGGATCCTTTGTTATGCTATGACGTGAAATCACTTTGCTTCTGGCCCTATGACCGTGTCCTGCTATCTCCTACTTGATCATTTTCAAGAAGGAGTAATGTTGGTTTCTCACAACATGTTGAAAGACTCTTTCATCCTTTCTTGTGAACGTATGTCCAATTAACACTTTCTCACGAACTAAGTCTATATTTTTTTTCTACGCCTTAATGTCATTTGAAATAATTTGAAGTTGTTTGGTATCGACTATCCGTACATTGTAATCGCCCTTTGTTATGACTCTTTCCCCTAGTTCATAAAATCTCAGAATGTCAGTGATCCCATACAGCACAATAGACGGAGGTCTGATAGTTTCCATCTAGCTCACATTAACGCTGGTATTCTCCATCGGAAGGTTTTCAAATCTATTTGTCGAAGTTATATTATTAGGGTCATTGTTGGAGGTCTGTGGCACTTGATATATTCCCAGGTATAGTTACAGCCGGCCATAGAACGGAAAATGGTTGGAAGTCGAAATTTCACCCTCGCGATGACTATTTGTGCTTCAGTTAAATTGACAGCAGTGTCCTCTCTAATTAACTTTCTGCGAGCGGGTTTTCGAGAGGTTAATAAATAGTTCCCGCAAGACACTCTCAGACATTTAGTTCAGCTGATAGCCGATCCACGTTTACATTTTTCTATTGCCTTATAAGAAATAAATTTCCTCTCTCCTAATCCAAAATGATCTATTATGCAACACTTCTTTTTTTTTAACATCAAATAACACTCAAATAAACACAATATACCATAAAGTAACAGATAATTGAATAAATATTTCAACTTTATCATATGTTTTATTGTAAGTGTAAAAGTTAAGAAAAAATTCTTTTTCTTACAAATTCATGTATATATACATATTTTCGGCTTTATGTAAATAAACTTTCTGGTATAGTTCAATAAATATTCAATGATTAAAAAACAAATATTGTATCAATATCTCTTTTAAATATCTTTATTGTTTCATTTTGCAGAGTTTTAAAAAGTATTTTAATTATTTTTATTACATTTGTAAGTAATTCTGTCTCCAAATCGAAAGATAGTATAATTTTTACACTTATACTTATTATAATTATTATTATTACATTATACTTATTGTGTAATAGGGGTAGAGATTTGAGCTTTAGTTCAATGATTACTAAAGTTCAATAAATAATCACTCTGATAAAGGAACTTTTAATCGCTATAAAATAAGGAGACTGAATGCAACCCATACTTGAATATTCATTTTTAAACCTCAATCTTCAAGATTGATCTTGAAAACTTAGAAAACTTAAAACTTTTCACTGGATGAGATCCCATTTAAAAATAGTATAATTTTTTAAAATATATTTTAATTTCTGACTACAGATTTTCAAGTTTTGGAAGTTAAACAATGTTGCATAAGATTGCTTTCAAGCATTGGGCTCAAATAGAACCCAAATCTTTTTGGGTTCTAATAAATCTAAATGTAATGTTATTCTTTATACAAACTTCATTTAGTCAAGGATTCAACTGGGACCCAAATATTTTAATTGCAATTCTTTTCAGTTATACTTTTAATAATGCCTAGTTTTAAAAAAAAATTGTCAAAGTCAAAGCAAGGTAAATTAGTAATTATTTTGCTATTGTTATTTTTTTAAGATATTTTCTTTACTATTGCTTTTATAGTATTTTCTTCATCACCATTATCTTGTAGTAATGTATTTGTAATGAAAGAATTATTTACCTGCAATTTTAGATGTATTTTTTGATAATTTTATTAAATTGTTTTCCTATTTATGTTTCTTGTAATAATAAATTTCTATTCGATCATAGACAGAAAATTTTATTTAGTTCCTTAACTTGATGGGAGGCTGAGAAGATGCTACGCAATCTGAGCAGAATCACTCCAGATAATGTAATCAAAAACATGCTAGAAGGTGTTGAAGTTTGGAGAAATGTGAGGTTACTCGCAACAGACATACTGAGACTTAAAGAACTAGAATACCATACCTGGTAGAGAAGATGCAAAGAAAACAAAAGTAATTTGGGAGAAAAGACCTGAACCAGTGTGGAGTACCTGTACTTGTATGGATATTCCCCATTTGTGTGGGTACTTTGGAAGTAAAGGCCGAGATCTGGCAGAAGGGGTGGGGCCCAGGAACAGTATAGCCGGATCAGGTTCACCTCACTCCAGATGTTGGAGGCAGGCAAATGAAGATCTAGTATAGGCGGGCCTACCTACACTGCCCAGATTTACAGCCGGTAGGCGGGGAGATCCGTTAGAGGCAAAAGACACCTCCTGGGTTGATTAGAGAATGGTGTCATAGGTAGCTTACAGATAATATGTGACATTCTTAAACACGTTATCAAAGACATTGTTGGGATGTTAGTATATTTGTATAAATTGTGATTACATATACAAACTTTTTTTTTCAAGTGTTGGTTTTTCCCTTTGGGAGAGGATGTGTGATGGCCATCTGAGCAGTTGGGTAAAATTGTGAAAAGCACTTTTTTTGAAGAATGTTTTTGTTTCTTATGTAAATAATATCTAAATTATTAATTTAATTTAATAATTAATATTTAATTACTAATTAATTAATTTAATAATAATTTTTAATTATTATTATGTAAATTAAATTGATCTTTAAATAATATATAAATATCCATATTTTTTTTAGATTTTAAAGTTTTTAAATTATAACTTATACAATAATATGTTTTTTAATCTATTACTAACTATCGCTTAAACTGAAAATAACACCAACAATTAAGAGTAAATCAATAAGAAGTAAAATCATTTATATTACTTTGCTTTAACTATAAAAGCAAGTGTTTTAAGTAACTTTGTAATTTTGATTAAATAATGTATTTACACTTTTAAAATTACTACTAAATAATGTATCTGGAACCAATTAGATGATTTGGAATTAAACTGACACGAATTAGAATCCGTGCCAATACAACATATTGGCATGCATCCTAACGCCTTAATTACTTCTGTTAAAATATTAGTATTTCCAAGAGAATTTAGTTTTATTGTTTTTTTATTTATTTATTCTTTTACAATTGGTTGCCAAAAGGATTGCAACCATAAGTGAAATTGTTTGGCCAAGAGTACTGTATCATTCAAAGATAGTCTACTTCAAATACAATATTAATAACACCCATCACCTCTTATGACACAAAAAAACAAATTGATTATTAAAAATTAAGTCAGATAAAGCCAGATAATAATAAATCTTCAAAACATTAAAAGAATTAAACATTAAAAGAAAAAGGCAAATAAAAATAGTAAAAATTTTAAAAGTTTAAAATATTTTCAACATAACAACTGTATAATCACAGATCATGCACTCCAATGATCCATGCCCTCCAAGAATAGTGAGATCTAGCAAACATGTAGCTAACTCAATTATCTTACTTTCTCATCAGTGTCTAGTAAATTCAATATCAGGGTTTCAATTAATCACACATCTCAGGACTGGTCAATCTGAGACTGTACAAGACTACATTTACATTCATATATATCATCCTCATTCATCCTCTGAAGTAATATCTTATGGTATTTCCGGATGCTAAACAGGAAGAGAGAGAGAGAGTGAGACCCCATGCACTCATCGTTCTAGCTAAGTATGAAGCATTTATTCCCATCCTGAGCACCTTGTTTTGAAACCATTGGAATCATCCAATGGATATAAGTAATAATAATTTCTATGTAGCAGTAACGATTTCATTAGTATTATAGGTAATCTCTCACAATTGTGCACCATATCTCCATACTGATTTCAGGAAAACCTTATTCAGTAACAATTTATTCAAGGACAAATAAGAACGTCTACCAAGAAGCAAGTTTAACATTTATTTGAATCCTCTTCTCTCTAATATTATCCTTCAAGGTCAATCAACGATCTAGATATAATCTTAGATACCGCATAGGGATGAGAATAATGACCAACTGAACCGGAGGGCAATTAATCTTGCTGACTATAAATGTCATGTGACTTGTTTTTGCAGGACTGATTTTCACTCACCATCTACTCAGCCATTTGTAGATAAGATGGAGTGCAGTTTGCAGTTTGAATGACCATCTATTGCCAAAATATCTGTGTCATCTGTGGAGAATGCAACTGGGGGCTACTTCTCTACTGGGAAAATCTGCAGGGTACGTGTATATCAAATATAGAATTGGATATAAAACAAATTTTATATTTGTTGTTAAAAGGCTATCGATGCCATCCCGATTTATAAGGCCACCTAATGGATAAGCTCACAGTGGCAATAAAAAGGAGGAAATGTTTGCTGCACATCTATGCAATGTGTTTAAGTCACGTGGAACTCCTGATAGATTGTCTATGCAGACAGACAATTCCTGGTATTATTTGACTTGAGAAAGCTGCCCATCTAGATAACTACGTAACACAAAATAAACCAATGAGGTAGGCTTGACTTAAGTTGGAAAACAACACCAGGAAGCCAAAACTAGTCGAATACATATTGACTTCTAGGAAGCCTGCCGAGCAGAATATAGTTTTTTTTAGGCACCTAGTGATCACATTAATAATTCTCTGGGCCTGCTTGATGGAGAAAATGCCCGTCTCAGAAGCCAAACTGGTGGTCAGGAATTACATTACCCTCTAAGACTGGTCATAATCTCTGAAGGAACAGCCTTTCAAAAACCTTTGAAAGAATAGGAAGCAAGATTGTAAGTCTATATAGACACCTCATTTGCGAGTTCATTTGGCATCAGTACCATAGTTACCTGCGATACCTTCCATTCCAAGTGGAACCATGTGGTTTGATTTATCGTCTTGAACAGAAGGGTTGTATGAAGCAGTCTCAAAGATGGTAACATATACAATATTTTATCAGTCATCAAATCAAATCCTTGGGCTTTCCATGAGCACTTCAGTGTACCAGTCTTTCAGGATACTTTTGCAGCAGTAAAAGGAAGTAGACATCCTGTCTCAACGAGAAGCATAGAGAAGCAGGTACAAGAGTTCAATGTTCTCTTCATCAGTATCTTCCTAACCATGTGACTTAAATACATTGCATAGATATGCAGCAAAAATTTCCCCCTTTGTATTGCCGCTGCAAGCTCATCCATTAGGTGGCCTTATAAATTAGGATGGCATCGATAGCCTTTTCAGACTCCTCATAGCCCTTCACAATGAATGTTCACCATCACCCAAGGGGCCTTCAACATATTCTCTGAATGTTTGGTTTTTGACTGACCTCAACAACCTCTTAAGTTTGTGGGCAGACCTGTTAAAAGCAGTTCTATCTTCAGAATTCCTGTAGTACTGCTACCTCTTCCAAATTTTCCTTTTTTCTGCAATGAGTTCGACACCTCCCTGGGGTTATTCCTTCCTTCTCTGTCTTCATCCATCTCCATCAGCATTGAGCGCTATGCTCAATTGACATGGTAAATGTCAATTGCAGCATTTCATTGTTGATTTCATTTGCACACTTCCAATAGACACCCACTAGTAGACTCTTCTCAATCCAGGTTCAGTAAGTATTCCAGTCATTTCTACATTGTTGGTGAAAGGAAACTTCCTGTTACATATATCATAATGCTCAGCGTCAGTATTACTGGAGAATAATCAGAAGTCGAGGCAAGGCCATTTCTGATGAATCTATAGAGAGCCAACTCCCAACATAATAAAGAAATCCAAGAAAGTCAGGAACTTTGGTTACATCTATGAGCCAATGGATCAGTATCAAGCCAGAATAGTGTTGAGCCATAACCTTGTAACACACTTCTTTAGTCTCCAACAGAGATACTGTAGATATTAATTAATGTCGCAGTTATTAATTTCATTATTTCCTGTAGTTATTAATTTAGAGTCCCAGTAGATGTGCTTTGCATAAATAATGTTTTGTAAACATTTAATTATTTTGTAAATATTTTATATTTATTTTTATGCAAACTAACCAAAAGACATCAGTCAATTCCAAAAATGGCACTATTACTTTGAAAAATAACAAACACCCGTGAAATTCCTAACAAGAAATTAACAAGTGAAGAGCTTACATGATATTCTGGTTCCATGAAACCTCATTGAATCAAATGTACTTGACTCCAAGGAGAAGACATGTGATGGTGGATACCATCTTCTTACTACCTAACCCTTAGGGGCTTTACTGGAGGACATCTTCTATAGCCTCAAGATATTTTTCAGTCTGACCACTGTCATGATGCCACCCATGCAAATGCCACAAGTGACATTCACATCAGTGTACATTGCCTAACATGGACACTAACTTTAAACTGATATCAGTCTCAAATGAGAGCACACTGATCTGCAAGACCTACCCGAGAGGAGAATGAGTCCAATGCATAATACCAGCTAGATACACAGGGAACTACATACACATGAAACCACAATAATAAGGAATTAATTAAAGCAACAAATTAATTAATCAAAGACATAAAATCTACAATTAGAAGACACTAATGAAAAAACAAGAACAGTCAAAGCATTCAAAGACAACAATACCATAACTGAACACAAAATAATAAACAACACAACAACAAAGCTAATTAAACTCCAATAAGAAGACAAGAGCCAAATAAAATAATAAAACTACAACGAAATAACAAAACTATAAAAATATTCAGCCAAGAGAACACCTATAAAAATATCAAAACACATAAACAATAAAACAAATAATAAACAGAAAAAACAAACTTAAACCTAACAAGAAGACAATTAACCAAAGAGATAAAAACTACAACAAAACTGTAAAAATATTCATATAAGAAAAAAAACACACATATAATATCAAATCTAGGAAAATTCCAAAAGAAGAATCAGGGACAGCAACAGAGACAACACAGACAACAGAAACAACATGAGCAGTTCAATAACACACAACAAAGGCAGAAAACATAGAAACCTAATGAAATATAAATATGAAGATAATTATGAACAGAAAATAAACAATGATCTGCCTAAAAAATTACCTAAATCTAGATATGAATCTTGATACACAACAGCTCCCATGCATGCCTATATGCGGGAAATTCATCTTACCTAGAGTTATGAGATGCAGGCTTTCCAACATCTCTCTCTTTATCTGTTTAGCCTCCGGAACTACCGTAAGGTATTACTTCACAGGATGAATGAGGATGATTTGTATGA
>JAAAKQ030002467.1:0-21647 GCA_010016005.3 Zanna intricata | reverse complement strand
ATAAGTGATATTTATTGGAATTGTTCATTTCTTCTGCTGGTTTAGAATTCTCATTTTATATATATATATATATATATGTATATACATATTTTATTCTTAATTTTTTGGCATTCACCTACATTTACCAAATAAAGAAGAGTTTTTAAGTAATTTTATTATTTTGTAAATAATATTATTTTAAGGTTACCATTTTAATATTTGCGTTTGAAGTTCTTTATGGTTTGTAAAGATTATCAGATTTAGATATGTACAAGTTTTCTTCATTTGTGGTTTTTTAAAATCATAGTATTTTCTTAGGAACTCATAAAGCAAGGGATGATTATATAACTGAAACATTGGGTAATAAAAATGCAAACACAGAAATGTGCACCACTGAATCAGTTTGGTTACAGACACTATTAAAAGTATTTTATAGCTGCTTAGAAGCTGTTTTTTTTTTTTTTATTTGAAAAAGATCATTTTAAGAATATAAAAAATCTATAGGAATTAGTTGAATAGGACACAAAAATTTAAACTCACAAATATGTTACATTTAAACTTAAGAATTCCTTTGCATTAAGACTTCTGCTAATCAGTATTTCCTGTTCAGTAACGAATAATAATCCTAATATCTGAAATTTCTATTTAAAACTGTTATAGTTTTGTACTCTTTCTTATGCAGTTATGTTTCCAGTCTCTAAAACGGGTAGTTAAAGATTTACAACATATTCATTCCCGTTAAGTGTAGACAATTTAGATATAATGTAATTAATTAACTGATAGAATAGGCAAAAGGACTACTTCGACTACCAGATATTTATTAAATTTGTTGATGAATAGATAGAGTCTACAATCCTTTTTGTTGTTTTGTTTTATTTGTGCAAGCGAGTTTAAATGTGAATTTCCTTCATGGTTTTTTTTTTTAAGTGAAAACCTTTTTTGGCGCATTGTGCTGGACACTTTTGTGGTAGACTTTTGCATGGAGAAAGAAATTGCTGACTTGTAATCAAAAATGTCATGAGACACTAAGCATATATGTAGGAGAGAAAAACATGGAGTGAGAATTTATACATATATGCATATAATATATATAAAATGAGAGGTGGGAGAAAAAACATTGATGATCTGTCAGTGATCCCCAATACACTTTTCTTTCTTTCTCTTTTTCTGTATACTTATGCATATGTACATATACAGTACATCAATATACAGTAAAGAAAAACATTGATTCCACTTCTCTTTCTTTCTCCCGCACTTTTTCTCTCTTCTGTATAACAATATGCATATACGTATACATTAATACAGAATAGAAAGATTGTTGTAGTTATCTGGAGCACGTTGCTTTGTAGATATGGTTGTGTGTACCTATACGTATTGAAGTGTTTGTTAAGTTGTTTATATAAAATTAATTTTAAAATAATTGTTTGAATTCAATGTAAAAATAACATAGTAAAATATTTGTGAAGAATAAAGAAAAAAATAGTAAGTATATTAAAAATATTAATTTAAAAAAAAAAGTCAGTTGCAGGGCTGGCCAACAGAAGTGAAAACTTAAAACTATGAGTACCAATCATTGGTTAATAATCATATTTGATTCTATTGCTGATTCTAATGTATGTGATTATTCATTTAAAAGGACTTAATGGACTACTTAAGAAATCTATTTATAATATAGTGTAATAGTTAATTAAATAATTTGATAATAGAAATTAAATTGGTTTTCTTTATTAAATAAATGTTAGAAAAATTTACATTGTAAGAATAAATTATATTTTTTTACAACATATTATTAAATTATATTACTATTCTATTTCTGTAATGTTTTCACTTCTGTTGGCCAGTCCCGCGACTGGCTACATTTTTCATTGTTAGCAACTAGTAATATTTGGAATACTAAAAACTTATCTTACTCCATAAGCTAGAATTACTAAAATCTACACTAGTATTTTAATAACCTAAAATTATAAGATTTTGTTTTCTTCTTAATCAAAGAAATTAATTTGAAGCAATATGTCTCAATAATTGCCTAATAGTTTTATTTCATTACCGTAATAAAATTAAAAGAGCTTTATAAATAAATGTTACTGCTAAGGAAAAATTTTATTAAGACTTGTAAGTTTGAAAATAAAATATTACTTTATTATTATTTTACTGAAATTAATCTTTTTAAAATGCATATTATTCATCTATACTGTTAAATTATATTTAAATTCTATTAAATAAACCACTTAGTACAGAATGCTGAGATAAGACATATCTTACCTTAATTTTTCATGGCAGTTCTTTCATGGGATACGCATTCTCAGACATGATTGAAATAATTCAAAGTACTGTCATGAAAAATTTGAACGTGATTAAAATACTCTCATGAAAAATTAAGATAAGATAGGTCGTATCTCAGTATTCTGTACTAGGTGATTTGTTTTATAGAATTAAAATATAAATAAAAAGTTACTTATCTGCAAAGATAAATAAATTATCTTATATAAATTAAATTCAACTATACAACTACATTCAATATATAAATATGAAGTACATTCAATTTTTCATACCAACTTCAATTCATATTTTCATGCATGTAACATGCACAATGCACTGATATCACAGTATTCATATAAACTGTCTTCAAATATTCTATTTTCTTTGAGAGTTCTATAAAATTGAGAGTAATTTGTGATTTTTTGATGTTAGTTAACAATATTACATTTTATTTGCCATTTATGTTTACACCTTCTATAAATAATGTGGATCTGACAACCACAGATTCAAACATTTAACAACTGACAATTAATTAGTTGACTCAATCCATTCCAAGCTTAATAATGTTTTCCAATAAAATTATTAAGCTTCATTGTTAATGCAAAAAGCCATACATTGAAGTACATTAAATGATTACTACATGCACTGGAAGTTACAAACTATTCCAATACATTCACTTTTTGTAATTATATTTAACTTTTAATCAGAGATTAATATGACAGTAGTCTAATCTCCCTTGGAATTATCAAAACATGATACTTCACATGATTATGGTGATGAAGATGAAGAAGAATTAAATTATCATTTATTTTCTTTTTATAGAAATTTAAGGTAAGTCAGTGATGTATGAAGTGAATTAGAGAATATATTTTTTATAAAATTACTATCCTTTTTTTTAAATTAGATTAAATTGCTTAACTACACTAATAATTAAATTTTATATTATTTAATTAATTACATCAGTAATGATGATAAATGATTAACAAATCAGTGTATTCAGTTTCAAAATTAAGTAAGGAGGAACAAGCAAGATCGGGGATATTTATCAAAATATTAAGGGTTACATAAGCAATATTCATCATTCCTCTTTTCAAATACTATAAAATAAAAAAATATAGTATCTTAGTACATTTTATTAGTTATTATTTTTAATTGAGGCCATATTATAATCAAAATTGCACTGGAATTTATAATACTCATTTTCATGGACGTATTCTCTTATGTTAATAGAATCAGGCCCATGTAAAAAATTTATGCTAGTGATAAATCTGTTGTCTCAGACACATTACATTAGTACCCATTACTACCAAAGGATACATTAGTACCTTTAGCAAAGAATATGGTTTTGTTTTAAAGCCATTACTTGATTAATATAATTGAGTTTGACAAACCTTCAGTATTATCTATCTACAAATGTTGAGGTGTTTGACTAATACCCTTTCAGCTTTTATTAATTATCTTTAATAATAATAATAATAATAAGGTTGTGAATAAATCATGTCAGTTTTAAGGGCAGAATTTGTTATTAATTTGCTAAAAGTTTAAGCTAGTTAGGAAATATTATTTTTTTTTTAGATTAAGTGTGAGAACACTCAACTATAACTGTTATTTTATTTAGCTTAATTCTAAATGTACTGTTGTTGAAAACTACTTTATTATAAATACTTACATAGTGGATATTTAAATGATGATAAAAGCTGCTGCTGTTGCTGATGCTATAATTGCTGCTACTACTTTTCTTGTTGCTAAAGTTATTGGAGATCAAAATGAGATTGCTTTTATTATGTAGGCTATGTTAATAACTTATATCTATTCTATACAGGAGCTGCTGCTGTTGTTGCTGATTTTTTGTTATTAGTGCTTTAGAGTATTTGTAGTATTATATATTGATTGCTAAGCTTTGAAAGCAAGTGCCATAATAATGAAAAAAGTAGAAACTCTGGCCGTTCCAGTCATTTGGGAATTCACGTGGTCATCGGATGGTGATGGAGGAAGCACTACCACCACCTTCCACTTTACATGATTATGGTGATGAAGATGAAGAAGACTTAACAACTGAAGATCCTCTTGGACCAATTGTTGTTTTAGGAAAAGGTATGATATGATTTTTTTAACAAAATTGTTTTTTAATAGTAAATACCATTTTTCTATGTTAATGTAGTGATTTATTCAGTGACTTAAAATTCCAGTAGTATTTCATAAAAAATATTTTATATTCATACTCTTTTCCGGCCAAGTCATCACAAACTCCTACAAAATTGCATATAATATCATCCTTTGTATGAATGTCAATACATACGATTAACATGTTCAGTTCTTTATTATCAATTTCTTTATATTGAAATCAGTTAATAACTTTTTTAAAAACTTTTATATCTTTTTTAACTTCATTAGCTAATTTTATACTTAAATTTGTAATGTTTCTTAAAAATGTAATTCATGAGATTTACTTTTTTACTGATGAGATTTACTGTTTTGACCCTACTTGTTCATTTGTTTGAAATAAATAAATTACAAATATTTGAAGTTCATATTTTTTAGTGCAATGTGCTCTGAAAAATGATAGCTCCAAAATTCATAGCATACTGTTTTAAAAGGGTTCAGTAAAGCCAAAGAGGAAAGACTGAATTTTAACTGAATTAAATTTTTCTAATTGAACTTCAGTTACATTTATATAATCATACAAATTAAATTGTTATACAACTGCTAGGTTTGAGTACAGCTACAATTATAATTGTACAATTGTAGTTGTGGTTGCATGTCATGCATCCCATTGTAAAATGTGACTTCTTTTTTATGAGATAATCTATAATTATAATAAAATTTATGTTTTTTTATTATTGTTTTTTAACATAAATTAAATCAAATTTGTTATTTAGGATTGTTTTGGACCAAGCCTAAATGAATTAATTTAAAATGAGGATTAAAGACCTAGACATTAATTAATCATTTTCTTATTTGATGTTCACATACAGTTGAGACCAACATAGAAGGATAGTGCCCAAATGTGCATTTTATATGCTTAGAATCATTGTAATTTTCACATAAAACCAATATTAAACAGAAGTAATGTATATAATGCAGTTTCTTGATTGAAAAGGGATTATACATTTTTATTTTACACAATTTGTCTAAATTTTTTTCACCTATAATGTGTGTAAAACACCCGAAGTATAAGATTCACCTGCTAGGATTGCTCAGTCTCCTTTTTTCTCTCTCTCTCCCTAAGAAGTAATTACATAATTTAATTCTTAAATCATAATTAATTCTTATCATGAATAGAATGAAGGCAGCACATTTCTGGGTAATATTACCAGTATGTTGCTGGACTTGGCATTTAGTTATATTCAACTCAGTAAAGAAAACAAGAGGAAACTACTTTATCCCTCACTTTCCATAGCAAGCCTGGCAAAGGAACTTTTTAATCTTGAAAATGGCGTAATCATTTTTAGGACTAATTTTTGTTTCATGTCTTGCCATGACATAAAGATACTATTGACCTGATATATCCTCATGATTACGCCACCTAAATATAGTCTCTAAAAATGCAACCTATGAAACTGGTTTAGTATGTTTTCATATTAATTAACTTTATTTTTCAAAGTTAGTAATTTTACACTTTACTGAATCTTCTGCATCTTAAAATGATAATAATCTCAAAGATTTCAATTAAAAAAATTCACCCATATATTAGTTTACTAGCACCATATTACAATGTATTTATTGAGAACATTACAAACAAAATATTTTTCCTAATTGTTCATTTATATCTTTCTTTATGTATATATGTTAACATTCTGTTGCAATTTTTAAGTTATGAATTTATAATGTAATTTTTTTTAGTAGATGTTTAACAGTTTTAAGAAAATGTATTTATTTATTAAACAAAACTTTTCTTAAAACATAAAAACATGACTTATGAAATAAATTATGTTACTGAAGATTTCCTATTAGAAAATAAAAAATATAAAGGTTTAACAAATAATCTTATTTGAATATATATATATAAAACAATATCCAAAAATTGCTCTTTTTAATATAAAAACATTAAAAGCCATATTGATGCATATAATATTTAACTCGCTCACTGTCTTATTTAATGTTACATACAATTTATTACAGTGGGAAACAAAAAAGAATTTTTTTTTCAAAAGGAAAAATATGTGATTCTGATATTTTTTCTCCTGAATTCAAATATAATATCGTTTTTCCCCGTCACGCAATGATTTATAATTTCAAGTATTGTAATACTTTTTCCATTCTTAGCTACACAATATTTAAACATTTAACTGATCTAGAAAGTAAGAAAGATGATTTCTGCTCTATTTCATCTGTGAAACATCCTTCTTGATGATCCAACAATAATCAATCAGCATATTAGCATTCCATTTACTTTGATACCTCTTTTCCATAACTGAAGTCTCCTGATAAAAGTGTTCTCCCTGCTCATTGAACACTGCACCAAGATTTTCCAGGGAAAAATCTAGGTACAAGTGCAGGAAGTGTACCTCTAAGATGTATTACAACACAAATTTTTATAAGGTGTTATGAGATCATTGATAATATCATCACAGTAATTTTCCACCTTTCGATTTCCCAAAAAAAGTCTGAGTAACATTTTTTAATGCTTGTCAAGCTGCTTTCTCCAGTAGTGGCTCAAAATTTTCATCATGCATGATGACATATTCGTGGACCCACAAATACAATATTCTATAGACAGAATTAAAATTCTTTAATTTTTAAGAAACTAATTTTAGGAAACTTCTATTTTAAGTACATGAAACCAGGAGTATTGTCCATAGCCTTGACAAAATTCTTCATTATTCCTAATTTGATATGTAATGGAAGTAGAAACACATTTTTAGGATTACACAATGGGTCTTGTTTCACATTTTCTGTTCAGGAATGAGTAATTAGTGTTTAGGCATTCTTTTCTAATAAAATGGTTTTTTTTGTCTCTACTATCCCATTCACACAAAAAACAGTACTTTTTGTAACCTAGCTACAGATCAAGAATATTGCAATTACCTTCAAATTGCCACAATTATTCCACTCATACACTGTATATTGAAGCTTTTCCAATGTAAATTTAAAGTTTTCATATGTTTCTTTCACACTACCATAGTGAGCCACAGGTACTGATGGGAATTTATTGTCAGTATGCAGAAGCACAGCTTTTAAACTAACTTTAGAGGAATCAGTGAACAAGTGCCATTCTGTTGGGTAATGTTCGCTATAAAACATCTCCATAGAGAAGAAATAAGCAAAGTATTAAGCAATTTTCTTCAGAAAAATAGTTTTTAAAATCAGAATGAAAATTATGAAAAGTACTCAAGAAAATCTAATTTTCTTGAGTCATTAAGTGAGGCTCAGATGAACTGCTGTTCAAAAGTTGTATAACCAGAATCTGTTTCTTTGGTATAGGCAATTCTTTGCAGTATGGAACTGGTCTCATTGCAAATTGCAAGTTAGGGTACACCACTGTATGTTTTGACATAATCCCTTTAATGTTTGTTAAGCAGTAATAACAGTTAGAAGAGTGATCTTTGGGTTCCCTCCAAATCATAGGGATAGCAAATGGCAAGTGGCTTGTGCCATTTTTCCATACAGGGATGAGCCTAGAACATGATAAACAACAGATATATGGGGCCTAGGCCCTTGTTTGGTCTCCAACTCACCCATGCCGGCCTCCGTGGCGCGTCTCAGCCTTTCATTCCGGAGGTCCTGGGTTAGAATCCCGGTCAGGCATGGCATTTTTCACACACGCTACAATTCATTCATCTTATCCTCTAATAATACACCTTAACGGTGATTCCGGAGGTAAAAAAAAAAACTCACCCAAAATAAAGTTCATAACACTTCTTTACTAATGGAGTAAGCCTTTGGGGCTTCATCACTTTACCATATATATAACCAAAATTGTTAGGATGATTAAACAAATTATTCTAGGCATTTTGTAACTAATGACTAATTAAAAGAAATAGAATTGTAAATATGTAATACTCATAATTCAGACACACAATGCATTCACAATGATGTGTTTGCTGATATACTACTATCACACATAAATGACATTGTTCTGATGAATGTATGAATGTAGATCATATTTGTATATGTCTATACACATCTGAAGCTGCACAACAGTAGCAGCACTACTCCATCATCATATTTACAATGTACCATCATAATTACAATGCTTTAGGAGCTTTTATTTGACAATGGATGAAAATCATTATAAAATATTTAACAAAATTAAAATAACAAAGAAACTGTCGGTGAAATTCCAAGTACATATTTGAAAACAGGATTAAAAACTTCATTAAGTACAGTTATTGGTGTTCATGAGACAAAAATCATGTTGACCAGTATTGTACAAGTATTTACTTTTCATCAAGGGTAATATAATGATACTTATCTAATGTGTCCTTTCACTGTTTTTCAAAAATCATCAGTCTTCTCTTAAAAATACATGACAGTGTTAAGTAGATAAATATCATCATATTATACATTGTCTTGAAACATAAGTATGTAATAAACAGTCTAGCAAAAATTACATTTTAGCAGCAGCTATAATTATTTATGAAAATATTAGAGAAATTTTAAAGGCATAAGCAGTAAGTAACATTTCTATTTTATTTTTTTATTTCATTATATACTGCTAGGATGCTAAACTACAAATTCATTAATTTATATATATATATATATATATATATATATATATATATATATTTAAATTCTGTTAAATAAACCTCTTAGTACAGAATAATGAAATAGATATATCTATGTTTTTATAAAATGTTTATTTTTTACAGGTTCTCCAGAAAATCTAAAGTTTGAATGGGTGATTACTGATTGGTCTCAATGTTCACAGACATGTGGAGGAAATGGATTTCAGGTAATTTTTAAGTTTAGTAAATGTTTGTAAGAGATCAGGAAATTTGTTCTGTTCTACATCATATCTATCTGTTACTTAACTGCTATTACTAATCACCAGTGAGGCTCAAGCAATCTTTGGATTGACCCCTAGAAGCATGGTCTATATTGTGAAATCACAGATTAGATTATCAGAGTAAAAGTTGATCATCGATCATCACAGCCGTGTTCAAAAAATATCTGATCTTATTTTTTATTGCAATAACCATTTATAGTGCAGGAGGAGGACCATCATGAAATTGACAAAGTGACAATAAGGAAAATTTAAACAGTTTTTGTTGGTCAAGTTGTGGCTTTTACACAAATTAGAGACTGGTATCATCATTTCCAAGTTAGATCAACATCTGACAAAAGTGACGAACACTTGGGCAGATCTTCTACCAGCAAAAATAACCCCAAAAAATTGGATAAATTTGAGAGATGGTGATGAATGATCATTGAATAACAATTAAAAAGCTTAAAGATAAAGTTTCATTTAGCTCAATTCAATAAATTTTAAAGGAAGATCTCTGTATGTGATGCATAGCAGTAAAATTTATTCCAAAACTTCTCACTCATAAACTAAAAGAAAATGGGCTGCAAATTGCAGAAGACATGCTGGAATGTGCCACTAGTGATCTTGTTTTTATGAAAAAACAATAACTGGTGATAAAACATAGGTCTGTGGCTATGATCCTGAGATAAAGGTTTCAGTTATCCCAATGGAAAATTCCCCAGTTCTCTGCGGCAAAAGAAAGGCAGGCAATCGCAAAGCTCTGGAAAGGTTATGGTGACAGTCTTTTTTTATATCAAGACATGGTTCATCATGAGTATGTTTCTTAAAATCAAACTGTCCGTAAAGAGTACTACATAACTCAGATGCTCTTCGATGCAAGAAACCACAACTTTGGGAACATGGAGATTTTAAAATTCATCACTACAGTGCTCCACCCATACATTACAACTTATCCAAAGATTGTTGGCAAAACTCAGATCTGAACAACTTCAGCAGGCTTTTTGCTCAGCACAGCAAGGAGCAAAATTGGCTACCTGCAATTACTGGCTCTTTCCTAAACTTAAAATTCCACTATTAGAAAGAGTTTTAAAGTTAGAGAAGAAATCAAAAGAAATTCTGCAGGACTAATGGTGTTCAATAATAAATTACTAAAAAATGCTACCAGCAATGTAAAAGTGTGTTACATCAGAAGAGCCCTACTCTGAAGAGGACAAGACATTGAACTAAATAGGTTTAGTGTTTTTGTTTTTGTCAGCCAAGGTGGGATACTTTTTTTATCACACTTCATACAATGTCAGATATAAGACTCTTGATGCAGATAAAAGGATGTTCCTTATCATTCTTTCTTTTATTGCATATTATTATTTCATGAATAATACATTTTTAGCAATATGAAAAATATATAACTTTTTTAATTTAAGTATAATTAATTATAACTACTTAATTTAAGAATTTTAGTTGTGGCAGTACAAAAGTTGAAAGAAGTGTTTATTTTATGTTGGCTTCATTGAAAGTCTTTTTAGAAACAAAGAATTTAAATTTTTACCTAAATGTTTAAAAAGTGGACATCATTTAAATTTAAATCTAATTGGCCTACTACCTCATACAAGCTGTATAATTATACGATGTTCCATTTTAATCGCCCCAATTTATTTTGAACTTCACAGTAGTATTTATTGTAATAAACTACACAGAATACAAAAAAATTACCTAAACAAAGGTTACTCAGACTGAAGGGGTACATCTCATGGTGACCTTGTATTTGACCTTGAAATTTATCTTGACCTTATTTCAATGTCAACACAATTGTTTCAAATGCAATGACCACTTTTTGACCCCACAAATGAAAAGAGCAGAAAATTTTACATTAGAATCACATATGACCTTGTCACACCAAGGATCCAAGGTCACACATATAACTTTGGATCTTTTTTAAAGGTGACTATCATCTGGTCTTATCAGATGGTCGGCTAATCATCAGAGATGTCTTATACAGGTGATAGTGTTACACAAGTTACACTTTTTTGAAGATCATAGCATACTCCTGGAATATTTATATTCCATGCCATTTATCTCACAAACTATGGGAAAAGCATAAAAATGACTTTGCACTATTGTACAACATTACTTCTAACGGTAATCATACGACCTTCAAAAAAGTCCAAGGTCATATGTGCAACCACATATTTCTGCCCTTTTCATTGGTTGGGGGTCAAAAATAAGTCATTCTGTTTGAAAACTCATGTTAACTTTGAAATAAGGTCAAATTCAAGGTCACTATGAGGTTGTAATCTGAGTAGCTTCTGTTTAGGTTATTTTTTTGTATTGTGCGTAATTTATGAGAAATTTGCCTGGGGCAATTTAAATGAAAGACCCTGAAAAAAAAAGGTTCAAGGTCATATTGTGACCACATATTTCAATATAAAATGTTCGCCCATTTCATTTGTGAGGTCAAAAATAGGTCATTCCATCTGAATAAACAGTGTTAACCTTGAAATAACAGTCAATGTCATGATCAAACTCAAAGTCCATTTGAGGTATCCTTCAATCCGAGTAAGTTTTGTTTATCATTTTTTGTATTTTGCTTAGTTTAGTTTTGCTTAGTTATTTTGCTTAGAAAATCCCCTGGGCCAATTTGAAATGAAACACTCTGTATGTTCCTTACAGGACAAATTGCAATGAAATTTTTTCTCAGTTTTTCTTGTCTCTGAAGTAAAAAACTAATCTTAAATAGATGATCGTTTAAATATTTACAATAATAATTTTCTTATTCCACAACTAAATTCTCCATTAGCCTGCATTTTAGCTGATATTTTCAAATGGTTTTAAACAATTGTATAAACACTAAATATTTTAACAGAATTTTTTTTTTAATATTTATTTATTTTTTAACAAAAATAAAAATCATTCATTGTGTTAGCGTATGAGCAAGCTAAGGACAAATTCACAGTAAAAGAAAAACTATCGCAGATCCATTCATACATTGCAATGATACTGTAAAACAATCATCAATAATGAAGTTCTTAGGTGTTATGAAATTAAAATTACGATGTTCAGATTGTTCTCTGGGATCGATCTCTAGGAATGACCATATAAAAAATCTTTTATTCTGGATTTGTACATAATAATACATTATATAGGTCATGACAGGAACAGATTTGCTATTCCATAGGTAAAGAAAGGAACTCCTCAGCCATTTACTGGAATGATCAAGGGAAACCGTGATAAAATTTTGATCAGAAGATTATCGCAGAACATACAATTAATTATATGATAAAAATAGATGAGATAAAATCCTTATGGACTTAATCAATATTTATTTGGATAATTAATATTAGTTATCTAAAATACAAACTCTTGAATTAATGTTAAAGTAAATAAAGATAAAAGATAGATGAAGTACTAAATATAAAAAACTCCAAAACAATTTATAATTTGGAAGGCATTAATGAAAGCATGTATTTATGTTCACACTGAAGGAAGCAGAAATTTTGGTATTTTATCTTATTTATTTATTTTTTTATTGTTATTATTAAAAATTCATTGATAGAGTAACATTGTTTCTATAAAAGAAAATCTTTCAAGTTTATTATAAATAAATTTCCAAAAAGATTTTTTTAAATAATTCAATAGTTTGTTAAAAATGTCAAAGAAACATAATAAGGTCTTGCTTGTAAGCCAAACTCATGAAAACTTGCTTGAAACTTGAGCTACATGAAAAAAATTCTGTATCTGTTAGTTTTTAACAAGTGATCTACTCTTTTTAACAAAACTTGCACACTCATAAAAATAAACACAAGAATAAGTTAATGTTTTAAATTTTCAAAATTCAATCTACATGCTATTTAAAAAACCAAACACTTTGTTCCAAAATTGATATCTAAGCTTAATAAATTGATGGTTCAATATAATGTACAAAGTCATCATATCTACTCCTTAAATCACCTCCTGGGAAAAAAATAAATTCCATTGTATTAAAATGAATAGTACAAACCAATGATTACTGAAGTGTATTAATTAAGTACAACTCTCTAGACTTTCATCCAACGTTTCGGTCTTTCATCTGAAGGTCCCCTAGCTTTGAATTCCCGTCAGGCATGGCATTTTCATATGCTGCAAAAATTGTGTCATTCATCTCATTCTCTGAAGTAATACCTAACAGTGGTCCCAGAGATTAAAATAAATAAAAAACTCCCTAGATTTAAACCCAATTGAAGATCTTTTGGCAATAGTCAAAAACAACTCTCAAAAATGAGCTGTATCACAAAAATTCACTTTATTATAGCAATAATATTAGTAAGGTTTCATGATGAAAAAATCAAAAAATGTATAGCAGACTTTTAAATGAATGCCAAATCATGTATGTGAAGTGATATCCTATATCCAGGCAAACAGTAGCATATAATTAATTGTTGTCTAAATCCAACTTGTCAAGGGTTCTGCAGGAAGTAATAAATTTTTATTATAATTTTATCATTAAATTGTTGCTCTGGTTTTTTTTTACTACATTGTAGTAAAAAATGACACTTGAAAAACAAGTGACATAGAGATCACTGACACAAGTCAGATTTGCTTTTTCTGAGAGCAATGATGTCATAACATAGCCAGTCCTTGATGAATAGAATAAAAGTATCACTTTTAAGGCTGAATATCCCCTGCATTCTCTGGACTTGACTTGCTTAAGTGTAGTAGTAAATTCAGCTTAGTGAAGTACATACAACATTTCATCCCTTACTTACCCCAATAAGTCCGGCATATACCCGATTAGCTAGGAATTTAATCCTTTTGAACAACTGTTACATTTTCAGGAGTAACTTGTAAATATTTAAGTTTGGCTACAACCATTAATAGTTATAACATGCAACAAAAAATTCATTATAGGTTTTTTTAAGAAATGGAAATACTTGTAAAGAGTTTTCTCACATTTTTTTTTATGTAAAACATATACCGCATGAAATTAATATTTTGTTTTGCCTTGTCTTAGATGCGGGCTGCACATTGTATGGTCAGATTACACAACACAACACAAAGTGTAGACAGTAACCTTTGTGTAGATGCCGGTTTACCAACTCCATCTACTATTCAGAAATGCGGTGATGAAGTTTGTCCACACTGGGAACCCAATGAATGGACACCTTGTTCTGAGTCTCGTTGCTTCACATGGAACACAGGTTCTAAAATTTATTTTAAATATTGGGTTTAGTATTATGTAAAATAACATTAGTTAACTTTTATTCAAATTAAATCTTATTTGAGGAAACAAAATGTTCTGGTAGGAAATTGCATATCAATATTTTGCATTGAAAGGATTTTCTGATTAGAAATTCCATTGGGTATTTACTACTTGTGCCTTGTTTACAACTGAATGCATTCTTTGTTTTTTTCCTTGTATAGACTATAAATTTTTGGCAGTAAATAAAAATGAATGAACCACATAAAATTTTTTTCAGAATATTCATATTCATTATCTCTAATTCACAAATTAACCTTAAAATTAAAAGAGTAAAATATATCATCTTAGATGAAGTTATTTGTACAAAAAGTGTCGATTAATTAAATAAATGTCTTAGAAACAGTTTTTAAAAACATTATATTTATTTGATTTAAGATAAATTAGTTTGATTTGTTCAGTTTTTCCATTGAAAATGTTAACTACTTGAGTTGAAAGCCAAGTCTATGATATCCTGACCATGACTTTCTTCTTTTCTTTTTTTTTAACCTTGAGTATGTGCACTACTTTCTCACAAGTTGTAAACACAGTTTTTGTTCCAAAGTTCATCATGTCCAACCTCAGGTCAGCAATTCCTAAGTATCCTTAAAATACAAATTGATGTATCTTATCTCCATTGATATTAATAATGCTCTATTAATAATATTTTGTCAACTGTGCATAGATACTTCTGAAAAAAACATAGGAAGAAAAAATTGAGTTCAGAATATTAAACCCTTCCATAATACATAATATTTCAAACACATTGTATGTAGAAACATCTGTTTACAATTATTGATGATAGGTATACAATATTCATTAAATAAAAATTTTTTATTATGTATATTCTGCTGTTTCTTTTACAATAGAAACATTTCTTTTTGAAATAATTCAAAAATCAAATTTGTTCACTTGAAAACATGTTAAATTATGTTTTACATTAAATGTTAAATTAATGTATACTATGAAACTGAAAGATTTAATATAAAATAATATTAAATAATATTTCTATTCATAGAACTTGAAACAAACATGAAAAACAAGATAAGATATTAAATTAAAAAGAAAACTTTAATTTTCTTGACTAAGCTAACATTAAAGCAGTGTAGTGAATGGTTTTTTAAAAGACTGCTGCTGGTTGTCAGCAGCTAGTTGTTAGCTTAACTGTTGTTTCACGTTTTCAAACATCTATCTTACAAAAAAAAAACAACTTCATAATTCATGGTCAGTTGTCTTCAATCAGCATGCTAATTTATGGATGTATATTCCAATAAAGTTAAATTTGAATTTGACTTTTTAGTAGTAATTATGATATTCTAGGCCATTTCTTAACTTGAATTTTCTATACTCTAATGCAACAGTTTAATATCTTCAATCACTAGTATTTATTAATGTATTAAGATTGATTTACAGAATTATAGAAAATAATGATTATTGTTTATCCATAATATTGTATATTTCTTACAGCTATGCAGAGAAGGGAAGTTATATGTCAAGCAGCTAATGGAAGTACTTTGGATGTACGATTTTGTAATGAAGCTGAAAAACCAACGCAGAGGCAAGAATGTTACAATGACAAATGCAAGGGTACTTGGAAAGTTGGTGAATGGTCAGAGGTTAGTAAGTATCCTGTATTAGTGTAATAAAATCAACTGTGATTATTGATTTAAAATCAATCTATTCACTCAATTATGAGGCAACATATAAACAGTTCCTGTGATAGTGTTAACGTGCATAGCTAATCCTAATCCAAGGACATCATAAGTTCTTTGATTCTCTGTTATCATTAGCTCAGTCTATTATCTACGTTTGTGCAAATTGTTTGTAATTCAAGTTGTGAATAATTTTTATATGTTATAAGTTAATTATAGTTAAATTGTAATCGTTGTGTTTTTAATGTTTTCCATCCTATTTTTCATAATATTGTAGTGGTATGTTTTGCTTTGTAATATGTTTTTAGTTGGTTCCATGTAAACATTGTAATTGTATTTCTAGTTTTAATAATATTTTTATAATATTGTAGTGCATATTTTTTGATAGATTCTTTCCAGTATTCAACAATATTATCTACTGAAACTGCTGAGGAAGTAAGAAATTGCATAATTTTGCTTTGCATCAAAAACTAAAGCCTTTAAGTAACTCAGAAAAGCAAATAATTTGAAGCATATAAAAAGACAGTTAAAATCATATTCAGACATCCTCTTGACCAAAATTGAAATAATCCAATTTGTTCAAGACTAATACTGGTTGGTAGTTATTTTAGTAGATACATCTAGAGCTTCCAGTTTACAGAGTAATGAATTATTTATGAAGTAATTATAAATAAAAAGAGATAACATCTAATTAATTTAATTACCTTATTAGTAATAAGATAATTTGTTATAGAATAATATAAAATAATTAAATAAAAATAATAAGATAGTAATTATAAATAATAATAAAAAAATTCTGCTAGGTAATTTTTTTGTAACAATGAAATTAAAACAATAGACAAAACACGGCAAACTGTTGACAAAGACTTACCAAACTTCAGATTGACAGTCTTTTAAAATATTAAAAGTCTTAATTTTAAATATTATTGATTGATTCAATATCACAAACCAGATTTGTGTCAATACTAGAAGTACAACATCTTAAATCTGGAAAGATGAAATCATTTTGTAAAACAAGCATTATGTTTGGTCTCTCGATTAAATAAAGTTCCTTCAACCAAAGGAAAACAGTTAATAGTGAGTCCAATTGGAAGTATATAGCCAGAAAACTGAGTGGATTTTTTAATCAAATATAATTGGTGAGTACCATAATGAGATGAATTCTAAATCATTTAAAGTTTGGTTTGATAAAATACTGATATCTTGAAGGTGCTCTGATCATCTTGATAATGCTTCCTATAATGCCTGCAAGCTAAAATAACTTCTATAAAAAAATGAAATTTAATGTATTTACTTTAGATGAAATTGCTAAAAAAATATAATAAAAATAGTGCTACTGACTTTATCATATCACTGCCAATTTAATGCTGTGTAACTGGTTTGGGCAAAGTTTTGTCAAGAAAAATAACAAAATTTATAAATTTCTAAAATTAAGAAATTCCTGAATAAAATGATAACCCATATTACGGGAGAACCATGGAAAAAATGTGTAGTCTACATTGTCATGGTAGAAAAAAAGATGTGGGAAGTAGATAATTGTATTGAAAATGCCACATCACTTTGTAACAAACATTGATGACGTAATGGCAGCAGCAGTAAGAGTACAAGAGGTAAGTTTCTGTTACTTCTAAATAAAATGTTTCAATATTTATTATTAATATTTTTTTTAGTTCAGTAAGCTTTTTGTTTGTATTTTGTTGTCTTTTTACCTGTTACTTTTTTATAATTAAAGAAAAGATTATGTAAGATCATACTCAAAAAATTTAAGAACAGTTCATAAGAAACAAAGAAATGTTCATAAGTGACAAATGCTGCAGTATTTGTTAAATATAAAAAATTAACATTTTAATGTAGTATCAGTTATGCAGAATTTTTAAAATTTTTTTTAAAAAAATGAAAGCTCTAGTAATAAATATGTAAGCAACTTAATAGTAAAATCTACGTAATGCTTTTAGAAATAGTACCAATATCTCCACTTAAAAAGCAGGTTAATGATAAATGAAATGTTTACATGTAATATAATTGTTGAAAATGTTTACATATACTACTGGAATGAAATTGACTATCACAAATCCTCAAATGAAGTGAGCTCTGCAGTTTATCACTGCTTAATAAGCATTAACATTCCTGGGTTTGGAGAAGTTTTTTGCCTTGCTAGACAGTTGTGGGGGACAAAATAAAAATTATTTTGTCATGGGAATGTTACTTACACAAGACTAAAATAAAATGTTCCCAGTCACATTAAAAAATTGAGTACCTCCTTCTAGTGGTAGGTCACTCCTTCCTTCCATCAGACCAGGTCTTTGCCTATGTAGACAGAAAAATTTTTAAAAAACTCCAAATTAATATAAGTTCTAAAAAATAAACTGAAATTTTTTCTGAATTTGGCAAAGTAATTTCATTGGCTGGAATAAGTTATCGTCAGAAGGAAGTATTCGTGACATATTAATACCAGCTGGTCAGTGGCTGATTAACTCATTTAATTTCTGCAAAAGATTTCTTTTTAAATTTAATAAATAAAAAGATAATTTTGCAGTTAAATATGAAGTTAATTATAAAACTGAAAAATTTCAAACTATTTATAAGAAAAGCCAAAAAATAACAGATATTGTTCCACTTGCTATAATACTGTCAGGAATGCCAATACCCAGAGGTATTAATAAGGGGAATGTTGATAAATTACTGATGAAATATTTTTGTGACGACTGGAAAACATTAAAATGTTTATTAAGACTGTTTTTAGGACAGTCTTAGAAAGTCAGGAGAATGATGATGATGATATCAAAGATTATGTCAAAGATGTTTCACCTGAGGGATGTAAAAATTTTGTAAGAAAATAACCGTACACATTTTTAAACATTTATTTTAATAAATGAAGTATTGTATGTTGTTAAAAATGTTACATATAAAATATTTATACTTTTTATAATAATTTTCTTAACAGAATAAATTTTTTTTTTCTTTTTATCATGTTTTTTTCAAAACCAGATAAGTCACTTTATTTCATATCACAACAAGATACATCCCCTTTTTCAAATCAGAAGCAGATAGACCCAAAATATAATTCAAATTACTGGAAAATATAAATGTTCTAGAGATCTATAATTTTATAAGTAAATACTTTGAAATGAAACCTATATAACAGTGAGGTTTCACTTTTTTATCTCTGGTTGAAAATTAGATATATGTTTTTTGCTTTTCCTAAAATTTTGTTAAAATTATTATTTATCTGTTTACAGGTAATTTTCTTAAAATATTTAATCATAATGATGATTTGATCATAAAATTTTATGCAGACTACATGAATTAGATAATCTAATTCACATTTGATAGGATAGTTGTAAACTTTCATATCTGATTTTCTAAAATAATGCTTTTACATTGGAGATTGAGAAATTTCCACTTTTTTTGTAATTTATAATTTCTCATTTGTGAAAAAAGGTGATAAAAGTAACAGTAACTACTTTCTTAAATTCAGTGATCTTCATGTCAAAATATGTTATAAGTTTTAGAATGATAAAATGTTTAATCATCATCGCCATCAGCATTGCAAATTGCAATTAATCATAGCCATTATTAGTTTTATAATTATGAAACATCAAAACTGCTTATTTTATTAAAAACGTTTATAGCTATTACAGTATGAAAGAAGCTCATAAAACATTTATTGCTCTACCTTCCATTTATTGATGAGTTGGAAGAGTCTTTGCTTTCATCAGCTAATGATTATGTTTATAAAATTATTTTTCTACCTTGTAATTCTTACACAATATGTTTATTTATTAATTTACTTTTAACATCACTACTAGTAAACCCAATTGAAGTTACCTTAAGTTACATATAAATTTTATTGCATGCAAATAATGCCACCCTTGACAGAAATTCAAATTGTTTTTACAAAAAGTTTTTTTAGCCAATTAAAACCAGACTGATAATTACTAACAAACTTTCATAAAATTTATTTAAATTATCAAACTAAAAAATTTTTAATTTTAGTTAAATTTGTTTTATGTTACCCTTTTTTTTAAGTGTGCTGCTCCATGTGATGCCCAAGGAGTAAAATACAGAATACTACAGTGTGTTTGGTACGGAACAAAAAAGCCAGCTGGAACTGCTTGTCGAGGAGAACCGCGGCCCTCCGTCATGAAGGTGTGTAAGGGAGGGCCGTGCTCAGAAAGTAAGATTCTGCTTACTTTCTTATATTTTTTTGTTCTTGCTTCTTTTTTATATAAAAAAATAAGCTAGAACATTCCGTTTTTGAATCAAGAATACATAAATCTAAACTTTGCTTTTATAAATAAAAATTTATAGAATGCTCAGTAAAACAACTTCATCTGTGATTTAAAATGTTAACAGGAGAAATGTTTACAGACATGTTTAAAATTAATAATGAATTGAGGTTAAATCTAATGAACAAGTAATTGCATGTACTGAAAATCTTTCTATGATTAAAATGAAACACAGTGTTCTAATAATCACATATATTTTTAATTATTGTTACATAATTAAATCCTTTATCAAGTAAATTTAAAAAATTAAAATGTCTGTAATTCATAAATTATGTTTACTAAGTTTTACATTGTTTAACACATATATAACAAATATATATAAATTCAGAATATTCAAAGAGTCGCTTTTATTCCCTTGTAACTTTTCTATGGTTAAAGATGAAAATTAAAAATTTATGTTTTATTTACTAAGATATAATAACTTCTTTTTTTTTTGTATCATCTGATTATAAAAAAAACCAAAGAACTTATGATAACACAAGCTCTGCCAACAACTAACTACTTTTACTTTTTTTAAAGTATCATAAACAGAGTTTCTTCAGCCTTTTGACAAGCCATCACTTTTTTAATAAATAAATTTATTGAGTCCAGTGATCAACTTTTTTAGTCTTTAATTAGTCATATAAAATATATAAATATATAAGTCCCTTTGAGAGGATAAACGATTACCTAGTGATGATAATTTATATAAAAGTCATCTTCTACTATTCAAAAAAAGATTACATGAAATAAATGGACTTTTTAACCACATTCTAAAAACATGTAATTAAAATTCTGAAAACATGTAATTAGGAGTTGTGCACCTCCCCGTTTGATTGCAATCTACTGAATCAAGAGTATCCCAAAAATTCAAACTCAAAAATCCCAAAAAAACTCAAAATCCCAAAAATTTGGATTATGGACTTTTTCTTAACTTCAGTAATAAGTCCTCATTGAGAACGTTTCAACAATATATCATACGTTGTACTTATTTTCATTGGTTCCAGAGTTATAGCCAAATGAAATTTTAATTAATGAAATATTTGGATCTTACAAGGGAAGGCACATCAATTCCAGTCTTCATCTCCTTTTTTATTTTTTTAACTTTTTTTTTTTAATTTAAATATATTGGTTTACTAATAATTATTAACCTGTGATTGTACAAAATTTTACAATAAATAATAATTCAATAATAATTTAAAAAATTACATATATAATACAAAAAATTAGAAGTTATTAGTGAAATAAAATTTTATGAAGTTTTAAAAATGTGTGTATGTAATAGATTTGGTAAAACAACAGATTATTTAATATTAATTGAAAATTATAATTTAGAATCATATTATTTTTGG
>JAAAKQ030002412.1:8357-18887 GCA_010016005.3 Zanna intricata | reverse complement strand
GCATGCAAAAGTCTATTACAAAAGTGTACGGCACAAAGCGCCAAAAAAAGTTTTCACTTAAATAAAGGAAATAAATAAAACTTAAGAAAATAAACATATTTCATGCTCCAAATGTTTCAAAAACCTTTCACTAAATATGCTATATTTTTACAGAGAAACAAAGAAGCAACTAGAAAACAGAAACAAAGAAGCAACTTTTTATGTGATTGCCTAGCAGAATTTTGTTATTAAGTATAGACATAGAATGTATTCTTTTGAAATGTGTTTTTTGTAGACAGTTTTGTGTACGAAAATTTGTAGGAATAATAATGTGAAACATATGTAATTGAAAACTGATAAATAACTTGCATTTTAAAAGGTTGTTAAGCTAAACAAATAAATATTCAGAATAAAAATTAATAAAAAGGTTAAGTACATAAATGAAGCAAAAAGAAGAAAAACAGTAATAACAGTAAAAATTAATTGAAAAGTAAAAAGTATTTAGAAAACACTACTAAAGTAGTGTTTTGTAGTGTTATAACATTATACCATTTTAAATGGAAATAAAATGTAAAAATTTAAACTAGAAGATTTCTAAAAGAAACTACTCTTTAAGACTGTCCATCACGACTTAATGCATATCTCTATTAGACATGTATATTTTTAATATGATAAAATGATGTAATCTTTCATTTCCTCAGTAAATTTTTTTTTCTACTCTTGGATAAACAGTGTTATGATCTGATTTTTAACTTTAGCGTCATGAGATTTTAAAATATAAAGTATATATTTTTTTGCGTCCGAACAATAAAAATCAATGATTATAAAAATTTATTTAACTTGAAGTTTCTTTATATGAAGTTTCGAATATGAAAAGATTTTTTTTTTTGTAGTAACTGTAAATATTAAATTTACAGTTGTCGTTTTAAATATTAAATTTGTCGTTTTTATATTTTTATATTAATTTCATATAGATTCGTAAAACATCCGTATCTCATTGTTTTAAATTCCAAATTGATCAGAAGAGAATTGATGAAGAAAGGAAAAGAACGGGAAATAATTTCTAATAAACAGAAAGTATTTAATATATATATTATTTATATATATATATATATATATATATATATATATATTTAAGAACTTAGTAAACGGAATTGCAAAAAATTGAATAGACTTAATTTCGTGTTCGAGTGAACTAAAATTATTTATAAAAAGAGATTTAAAAAATAAATTTATATTTTTATTATGTTCTATGTCAGAAGAATTTGAGAGAACAGGAAAATGTTAAATGTGACTGAATATAGGAACTTTATTGAAAAAGGAACTGGATAGGACGTTGTATGAGAAGGGATTTATTAGTGGATACGGTAGAAGGCTTGGTGAATGGAAGAGGAAGGAAGAGATTTCATGGGATTATGGAAAAGGGAAAATATACGAAAACAATGAGGTTAGCAAAATACAGAACAAGATGGAGAGCAGCAGCCATGAAAGGACCTGCCCTAATGGCAGAACACTATGAATGAATGAATCCATATGTTTCGTATATAATAATTTTAACTACACGTTAAAAAATAATTCAGCTTTACTAATAAATTAACCTAATGTAATTTTTTAAAAACAGGAATGTATTAAAAGGTAATTTAAAAAAAAATATGTAATTTTTTTACTGAATTTTCAAAGAAAAATTCGCTAATATTTTCGGTCACGTGGTAGCAGTGCGGAGAAATTAATTTTTTTTACGTTCTGAGGTATAAGATGTAGGAAAATACTACTCAATTGTGTTTCCTTATATATTTATTTAAAAACCTATCTATAAAATTTTATAGCTCAAAAATCTCTAAAACCATTTGATTTATTTCAGTGATATTTAGATATGCTGTAATAGTGTATCTCATGTTCTGCATGTGAAAATTTACTTGAATCATTCATACGTTATGCTCAATTTCATAAGGAAAGAATTTTAGTGGATAAAGAATAGAAGCGTGGTTTGTTGTGATGCTGCAAGATGGAACGTTAATATTTCTTTATTTGCGGTATCTATTGCTAGAAATATTATTCCAGGTCATAATGATCGAGTATGTGTCTTTTATCTTTTTGTATGGGTTATGTTCATTGTGAATTAGTGTATTTTTCATACACGCTTATGCAGCGAGTCACAGTGGTGAGCGATTTGTAACTTGATGTTTGTGCATAGTAACAACTGCTTAATCAAATATATGTTGTGCATTGTAATGGAAAAAATCAATGTGTTTCTGACTACGAAAATGTGAGAACATTGGAATTATGAACATATTACTGATATTTTTTTTTTTTTGCTGAATATTAAAATTGTTTCTTTGTTATTATTTACATCTGTTTTATTTTATTTTGTTTCTTTATTGTTTCTTATTTATTTCTTAGTTTGTTTCCTCTGTAAAATTTTATATTAGAATAAATTAGTGCATTTTCAAAACCAAAGAAGGGAAACGTGGTCTTCTTGTCTTCAAGAGTTTTTTAAATTTAGTTGTTTGATGAAGACTAATATTAATGTTAAATATTGATTCAGTATTAATTATTCCAACATGTAAAATATTTAAACGTATCAATTTAAAGTAAATAAGGAACCTCATGTTTTGAGTTATAATTGATAAAATTTAATTGAAATTTTTCTGAATAATTACGAATTTTTGCGCGGTTTTCATTATTCTAGTTTTATAAAACTCTTTAATAAAACACATATGTAGGCAAACACATCATGTAGAAGAAGAATGCATACAATATGAAGTGATGAAAAATTGATAGGTTTCATTTCAATATTTGAAATGGACTACATATTTCATTATTTTATGGAAATATAAATTTCACGTGGTTTTGTTTATTGATACTGAATCCGACGTTTCATTTATTTTCCTGTGTAATCGAAATAATGCAAAAAAAATTTTATAAAAAAATTAGATTAAAAAACAAATATATATATAATTTTTCAATACATAAAAGAATGTATTAAAATTTAGGATTTTGAGAAAAATATAATTAATATATATAAAGAGTAGTTTTTTAATTTAAATAAGAATTAACTAGTTAAAAAAGCAGTGAAAATAAGACAAGCAGTGTTGAAAGGTGTGAAGCGAGGAAGCTGTGTATACATTGCTTTTTGAAGTGAAATTCGTCTGCTAGTTGTCATTAAACATATAAACTATTTGTAGACGTTATGATGTAACTACAGAAAATGAAGTAGTCATTCTCAAGAATAACAAGATCCCATGTCAGGTTAATCAAAGGAAGTAAGAATTGCAGTATTTCCATTGGTTTCTTCAATAGATCAAATGTAGCCTATCATCATCAGAAGCCAATTAAAATTTAGGTTATATTTAGCCCTAAAATTAACACTACCATTCCGATGACCATAGTGAATGGATGAATAGAGATATTATTACTAAAAGAAAAAGCAAGATTGGTGTCTCTTTACCAGAGCTGCATTACATACCCGTGGAAAAGAATGGGACAAACAATGAAAAGAAACAAATTAATGTCTTTTTGTTAAGAAATAATGCAATTTATATACTTTCTATAAATAGTAAAGCTATTTATACGAGGAATTTTTTTTTATTTTTAACTTTATTTTTTATTTATTTTACTACTAGAATTAATTGATAAGTGGAATAAATAATAAAGGAAAGAAAAAATCTTTTTCCTGTGAAATAACTTTTATAACTAGAATAATAAAATATTGTTACTTTAGTATTATCGTAGACAAAGTAAAAAGAAAATACAGTGTTGAACGGATTAATTTCTGCAGTTACAATTCAATTCAAATATCAAAAAAAGACGTATAAAAATATTTTGGAGGTGTTTAGTGCTTTATGGTGGAGGAATGTAAACAATTGGAAAACCAAATAGACTATGAATAGAATTAGAATAGATACTTGAAAAAATTTTAAAATCAGTACCTAAGTTGATAGATGGCATTAAAGTATTCAGGGTTAGTTAATTTAATTAAAAATAAAAGGAAATGAAGGTGATAAGTGTAAAGTTTAAATAAAAATGTAAAGGTATGAGTAAAATAAATAAAGATACACGATAAGAATACTCTTCAAATTAAAATAATTGTGAATAAAAACAAAACCGGAAGATGACAAAAAATACATAATTTAAGTTACTAACAAAAACAATTTTTAGACTAAGAGTTAATTTATGGTATTTAACTAAAATGATGCAATATTAAAATAGTGAAACATAAAAAAAAGAACTGGTAAACAAGAACATATTTTAAAACTTGCTCTTACAGTAGAAAAATCGAATCACGTAATAAAGCATGAATTGAAGGAATCTAAAAGCAAACTGGAAAATTGATAGCTATGTATTTGTAATTGGAAGAAGTGTAACGGTAATAGAGGTGTAAAAGAAAAATTACTAGAAAGAACCGTTTAAAAGTTATGAAATAGTTATGAGATAGTTATAACAGAAGTTATGAAAATTATAAAATAGATAATCATTAGGATGTAGCAAATGTTTTTTGATTAAAAATTTAGTATAGGATAGAAAAGAACAAGTATGTGCATCAACCTGGACAAATAGCTAATGGCAAATAGAATTATTTATATATTTAAATTTCTTATTATATATAACTATTAAAATTTATCAACGAAATATCTAGTAACATTTTCCTAAATGAATATTCTTATTGTTATTATTATTATTATTGTATTGTTATTACAATTATTAATTAATTTCTAACAAAGTTATCTCTAATTTCTACGTACTCTAAATACGCAGGTTAATATAATTTATCTATCTCATGTTTTGGCGGTTTTGTGGAATATTTTATTTCATTTTATTTTTTTAGTTATTAAAGGTTAGTTTTTTCACCAAATTTTTGGGTCTGATACTTAATTTATATAACTGATATTTATATATTTTAGTAAACCTTATATTAGTGTGAATGAACAACCAAATTAATAGCTTAGACCGTATCTGCGTAATGATAACAAAATTTTTATTTTTCTGGTATTTTGAGGTGAACATGACTGTACTCTTGTATTTTTGTAATCCTCTAATGTTAAATCCAACACTTATTGTCTCGGATACATACATACTGAATACATAAAATATATAATAAATATTATAATATAATAATATTTTATATTATGTAATAATATATAATGTAATATAATAAATACATGCATACTGAATTCAATACGAAATGTTTGTTGGTTGAAAATCCGTACGTTAGTAAGCAGATGAATTTCTTAAGAATGGATATCTAAGCAGATGGTGCAATTACGTTACGTTACGAATTACGGGAACTAAAAACAAATGAAGTTGTTGCCTACTATATACGATCTGTAAAGTAAAATGTTGCTAATTCTACTGGCCTACAATACTGTAATCCCTTCTAACGTTGAATGCGATCACACACACCCCCTTGTAGAATCATATTTGACGAATGCAAGACTAGCTGTCACCTAACTGTATAGGTCGTGTCATGATTTTTTTGTGTCGCGGACCATCCGGTTCACCACCAAAAGTGATTAAATTGATTTAAAGCGACAGGGAAATGATCCAAGAACTATTTTCTTGTATTTCCGTATGTCAGGATCTAAAAAACTAAACTAAAACAAGATTCTTACAGAATAGAGGGTGGGAGGAGGCGAAATAGAGCAAATTTTCAGCCTGTCATGAACGATGTGAGCTACTACTTCTATCCGATAAAAATCTTAACCAGTTGGAACTTTTTGAAATTTCCATTATGAAGGTTTTGTCGTCCCAGCAACGTTCAGGAAATATTATTTTGTTATTTTACATAAATATTATTTTAGCTAATACTGTTTTCTTAAAAAAATAAATAAACGAGATTATAAAACTTCAATAAAAAATAAAATAAATAATCAAAATAAAATTTTCATAATTCAATTATTAAAATTACTCAACATTTTGCTGTAAATAGATTAAAAAAATAGCTATGTATGCTATGCAATGAAACAAAGAACATATAATCACTGGCTGTCCGATTCTAGCTCCGACTGAATACATCTGGAGGTACAACAACGTGGCAAAAATCGTGCACATAGAACTCTGCAACAGATACAAGTTAGAACCTCAAAATAAACCCTAATTTACTTACGAACCAGCCTCCTTTTTGGAGAACAACAAAGCAAAAATGGAACCAAAGAATTGTGACAGTAAAACCCATCAATAGTAGTTATAGTAAATAGTAGTCATAGTAGTAGTTAACAAAATGGAAAAAGCAACTTACCTAATACAAGTAGCCGTCCCATCAAGTAACAACCTCGTTATTAAACACAATGAGAAGCTGTAGAAATATACAGAACTTGTTTTTGAAATTAAGGATATGTGGAGTCAAAAAGAAGCTTATATAGTACCAATAATTTTATCTACGGTGGAAATAATACCATCTACTTTGTACAACAGTCTTAAAAAACTGAAGATCCTGTGGAAAACCTTCGCGTAATGCAAAGGAGCGTGATAATTGACACCTGTGATGTTGTTCGGAAGGCCAATAGCAAGCCTAATCTCGTTGGTATAAATTAATCCATGTACAGAAAATGTCACCGGAAAAAGGCTGTGAAAGTGTCTAATAATAATAATTGTATTTTTCTCACCAGATATCTAATTTTAAAAGGTGTTTTACGTATTAAGTAGGCTGTGATAGAGAATTATTATTAGGAAATTAGAAGATCTTTTATTAATTACTATTAAATTACGTGATAAAATCGTTAACTTAATTTTTTTAAGAGAGAAAGATAGACGAAAAAAATATTCGTTATTTGCACATTGTGAGAAACAACTAAGAGGATTCTACTTTTTATCACACCTCCCAACTAGTAGAAGAAAATATTTATTATTTTAAGAGTAAATAACACATATTACCTGCGTTTTCTTTTTATTGTATTATACTACTGCATTATTGTTGTTATGTAGCTGCATTATCCTTTTATTACTGTTTGATTTTATCTTGTTTATATTAAAATTACGTTGTTGACTTTGATACAGTATACCTAATTTGAAAGGATCTTGGGTCCCCTAAGTAAAATTTTACCTTTTCCTGAATCGGTGAAGTTAATATTGTTTTTCATGAATCATTTTCTTGGAAAAACAAGGCAAATAATTTTCAAAGGTTTTATGATTTTCTCATTTTTGATATGTGAATTTATTTTATTTTAATAACCTATCGTATATACTACATACAATAACATTTACACATCCATATCACACCGGTATGAATGTTTTTTTGTGTGGATGATTTTGTTTGAGTGATGAGTGGGTGAATCTTTTTTGTTTCTTTTTATTGCAGATACAGTGAAAATGCAGAGTTGCAGGCAGTCTATCCCACGCAGTTTTTTTTTCCGAAAAAAAAAACTGATTCATTCCCCCCGAGACTACGTTTTGCTTAACTGCGGTTCGGTTTCGGGCGCGGAGAAGAGCGGTGAGGGAGTTAGTCGGTAGGGGAGGTCATATACGCCTAACAACATCTTGGCGGAGCCTATTAGCCTGTTATCTAGCCTGGGATGGATAGTGTTCTGGGTCCGAGCTCGACACACCCCGCGATGACCCCGTTAATGGCATTCCTCCGATCTCATCGACAAAAAAAAAAAAAAAAAAACATTAAGCTGCGTGTACTATTTAAAAAATAGATTGGATAAGTATGTTTATGTAAAAAAAGGTGTGATGTTATTCTTGAATTTAGATATATGAAAAATTGTTCTGTTTTAAAAGAGGATCATACGTTTTTCATAGCTGTGACGATTGACCAGCTTTCCGGATGCGATTGACACCGGTGATAAACAATAGTAAAACGTGAGAAAGTTTTGGAAGCATGCAGATCGCATGTTATTCTGGCAGTAAACCCGCAAATAAAACAACAAACTGTCGTAGCTCGGCTGCTGTATTCTCAATTTATACCCGTCGCGTGCCTGCCCGCGTCCATTGTAGCAGAGAGCTGGCTACCAACTCTAATACAAACTCGGCCTCCCTCATTCCCCTCCATCAACCTTTATGACCTGCTACAAACAACATACTAATACACAGAAACATACATAAACCATACACGTTTACATATACAAAATATTATATTCTTTTTTATGATGTTTTAAAAAAAAAATCTGAATTATATTTTCAGAATTGTGTATTTTTTGCAAAGTGTACCACGAAAAAATACAGTAAATATGTTGTTATTTAATCGAATGAGATTTATCATAGTTTTACTAAATTTATACTACAAATATATTTTCAAAAATTTACCCGTAAGCTTTTTAATTTATTCTATTGCGTTTTAATAACTAGCTTAACTTTAAAATAAAATACATAAAACAAATTGGCTGAAACTAATCCATTAAAGAAAAAAAATAAATAAATAAAACGAACTACTATATGTACAACAGTTATTTGGAATAAAATAGCAAAGATAAAAATTTAAAAATCGTTTACAAAAAAAAGAACCTATAACTAAACAAGCATATCGAATTTTAATATAAATTAATGTAATTTGGAATATAAATACGATCATTCTTATAAAAACAATACTAAAATATCTAAATACAACTATTAATAATAATTTTTAGAAATTTACGAAGTGATAAATTAATACATAAAAGAATAGCAACAAATTCCTGTTTTTAAATATTTATAAAATAATGCAAAAAAAAATTGACCTCTGAGGCCGAGTAGGTAGCGTCTCAGCATTTAATCCGGAGGCTCCGGGTTGGAATCCCTGACAGTCATGGCAACATTTCATACGTTACAAATTTTCACCGGGCTAATGACTACAGCTGTTGGCCTCCGCTCTTTCTTAACAAAAAAAGAAATAAATAAATTATAACTTTAAAACTTTCGAGTTTAAATAGTGCAAAACTTTTTCCAAAACTGGATCATTAAAAGTTGTATTAAATTTTAAATTCCAATTTTTTTTTTTAATTTTATTAATACTGATACAGATTACTTAGAAATTTTTCGTAAATTTTGTTTGTTTGATTGTTTATTAATTATCTTGTTTATATTTTTCGTAATTATATTCCTCCTACTGATGATAACATTTTTTTTTGCCGTAGTGTTTAATTTACAACCCATTTACTGAAACTTTAAGTAAATTTGAATAAAAAAAAAATGACAAAAATTGAAATCCCTCAAATAATATTATCTATATACATATCTTATACAATATTTATAAACACATACTAAACATAAATAATGTCACACGAAGATGAGTCCGAAAAATAATGATCAAAATCCCAAATTTCAGAAAATAAAAAGCAAGGTAAACACCAAAAAGTAATCTTATCAATCACACAAATAACTAATTAAACAAATAAACAGCGAAATAAATCAAAGACTCAACAAAAGTAAGTGGCGAAATGAAATGAACAATTCAAAGATGCACAAATCCTAGGAGAGCTAATTCACCATAAATCTGGGAAAATTTAGTCGTTTTAGATGGCTTAAGTCCTCGCTATTATTCAAGAGGTAACCGCAAGCATTTTGAATAAAATTGGAAAGAAGATTATTCTCAAAAACAGTTTAAAAAAATTAGTTTGTAATTAACAAAAAAAGGGTATTTTAAAAATTATATACTACCCTCTGTACAACAGCAAAGATAAATATAATTTCAAAAATTATAACTTTATGTACTTTATGTAAAATTATAACTTTATAAATTATAACTTTTTTACCTTCTTGTAGTATAGTGGCCTTTTACGCTAAAAGCTAAAAATAAAGCTACATCAGAGTAGAGTGCTGGCATTCATAATTTGACTTGTAAGTGAAAATTAGGATATTTAGGAGATAGATATATCAAAGTGAAACTGGAATAAAAAAATATTTGGTTTTTTTATATATGTAAGTTATAAATATCGGGATATTTCGGTACCAGTTTTTAGAATTGTCTTTAACTGCTAAAAAAACTATTTTACTATAAACAAGGGTTTTAAAAAAATGACCGTAATGTACAAAAGGATTATATAATTGGAAAATGTTTACAATAATGATGCAGAAACTTCCATGTTGACCAACATTAGGGAAGTAAAATTTAATCATGTATTTAAATTTTATATTTATTACAAATTATTATGTAAAAGTTTTTAATTATTACATTAAATATCTATCCTCTCTTTTAAAGTTTGTTCATTGGCCGGGATATATTTTAATTGAATAAAGTTTCTATCTTCATATTTTTCGGGATAAGTTTTATCTGTCTAACCTATAGAAAGGGTTGCATTAATTCGTAATGAGCAATATGAGTAGACGTTTAAATTGGTTGAAGGTTTTAGTGAAATCTAGGTTTTTTATTGTGATTAACCAGAATTATAACATTTGTTTTTTATTGTTTTGCAAGTACTGTTTATTTTCCAATTAACATTTATTATTTCCCCTTTTTATATATTTACTTATTTTTTATACATATATTCCCTAATTTAACAATGAAAATGGAATTAGATATTAATTTAATATTACAATTCTTCATATATCTAGACACATACACACACACACACACACACACACACACACACACACACACACACACAAAACAAACTTTTACATTGTATTTATAACGTACAT
>JAAAKQ030002401.1:0-18889 GCA_010016005.3 Zanna intricata | reverse complement strand
ACGAAATTCGAGTGCTGCCACCGACGAGTGCTGCTATCTTCATGTTGAGGTCGGAAACTTTTCAGACCACCCTCGTAAGTTCTTACTGGACGATTGGAGCATTCTCTAAAGCATCTTTAAGTTTAAACCGAACCTTTCTTGTCAGTCCGGCAAATGATAGTTCGATCAGTACGTTTGTTCTTAGTTACATGCGATTCAATGTAACGTCATGTTACATCGTCATATGAATGACACTATTTAAAAGAATTTATTTACTATAAAATTATTTAAATTCGGACGTAAATTTTCCCTAATAATTAATGGATCCGGAAATATAGAACTGAAATTTGATTATAATAAAAGAAAGAAAATTTATTAATTTCCTGCTCTCACTGTTCCTGCGAGAAAAACGAACGAATAATTAACTAAAAAACAACTCAACTGAAATAAAAATGATTAATAAACGCCTGAACATAAAATGTTCACAGTTAATTAAAAAATAAAATGATACGAAAGATTTAATTACGTATATTTATAGTTTAAACGATGATATTTATAACTTCTATGATACCTCGTTAACGAACCGAGAAAACCTTTTAGGAAAGCAACGGAAATAAAAAATAAAATAAAAAAATCACATTTTTCAATTACTAGACATAAATTAAGCAAAACCTTTACTTCTGTAATGATATCTTTCGACAGTTTTCAACCGACTGTTATCGATTTTTTTTTGTCCTGGTAATTTTTCTTCGTTTCCGTCTTTCCTAAGGAGTGCAAGAATCCGAATCCCTAATCTTCCTCTTGCTTTCATTCCGTTAACTTTTCATTCTGTAATTCTGTCTTCGCTGAAGACTATAAATATATAGGTGATAGTCGATTTGATCGATCTCCAAACACCGACTTAAATCCAGTTCATCTCGCATTACTTACGACGTTTACTCGTTTCTCATTTTGTCTATCTGTTTCACTTTCTCTACGACCGTATTTATAAATCGATGTAGTAGTTACAATTTTTTCTGACCGCTTACGAACTATAACCATATCTTACAACCTTCACGCAAAACCAGAGACTTTACGTCGTATTCGTCCTTTTCGGAATCGTTAATCCTTTCAGCTTCTCGAAAGCTCTTTTCCCCGTACATATTCCGATTATCTCACTTCCCCTTTTTGGCTTCCGTTACGAATCACGGAACTTCACAAATAGAAATTTTTTCTGTAAATTTTCACCTCTTTCATTTTTCTATATTAATCTTTATTTCAGAATTTCTTTTCACTCTTCTTGAAAAACTCTCCATCACGAACTACGGTTTTCCTTCGATTCGACCGAAAAAATAATTATTTTTTCTACAGCTACGACATCTTTCATTTTTCAATTACCAACTATATCGAACTACATCGCTGAAATTTATATAAAAATATTAATCGATAATTTTAAATAGGTAAATAGTTCTAAAAATAAAATTATTACGGTGCACCTATTAGTGATGTAAAATTTCGATGTATAATTAAGTGACGTGTACCGAACATGTAGAATTTAAACTGCAAACCCGACCGATGCGATACAAATTTAACGAAATTGTATGAAAAACACGTTCATTAAAAATGCTATACGACTTCGATCGCGTACGACAACAAAGAATATTCATTTAAAATAAAGCCTCGAGTAACATATTTATTAATACGACGGGATATAAAATGAAATATGATAGAAACAATAGCCATCGTTTACGGAAAACACTCTTAAAATGGATTACCGTTATCACTCCCTAAATCTAACTAGGGATAAATTGAAACTCGAAATCAAACCGTAAAACGTATAATGAATGTTTTAAACAATAAAACGCATCTGCCACCACACAATTCACGGTGTCCTATTGAAAATACACAATAATACGAATAAAATTTACAGCCAACATTTAAAAAAGGGGAAAGAAGGGTAACGATTACTTTTATAACATCGATTACGTGGAATTTTAAATAATTTAACTGCCATATATATTTACACACATATATATTTTATATATATGGAATTAGTAATCAGCATGTATTAAAAATATATTATATATATATAAAATATACCTCCCAAACGTAAAATCCTGTTTAAATTAAAAGCACCAGAAGAAATTATTAAAAAAAAAAAAAAAAATAGTTCTTTATGCTATCTTAGAACTGAAGGAACACTACAAATAATTAAAATAATCAAGTTAACTAAACCTTAAACGGTATCTCTGTAATTATTTACGATATTATCATTAACAGGTGTTTCAATTTGCTGTTTTATGCCGAATTATGAACATCGATAGAAAAAAGTGATGATTCAACGTTATTGACACCGATTTAATGTTAAATTAATTTTAAATTCAATAAAGATTATTTCCTTCGCTTTCACAAATATTTCTTATTTTATTTTTCAATTTAATAGGAGCTAAATATGAAAAAAAAAAATTAATACTAAGCAGTTTCTTTAAGATTTACCATACATAGAGGACGAATCGGAAAATTATAAAAAAAAAAGAATCGAAATCAGTAATTTATTTACTTTTACCAAAACATACATGAAGCCTTTCAACAGCTGCGATTTAAGATAATGAATTCTGCGTTGGATGAAAAATATCATGTCTGACCGGGACTCAAATCTGGAACCTCCGGATGAAAAGCAAAAATTTTTCCGCTCCGCCTCGGAGAAGGGGAAAAATTATGAGAGAATTATTACGAAATCTCACGACGAAAATAATCAAGATACAACAGGAATTAAATTACAAATTATATTTCAACTTTGGAAGATTACAGACGAATCTATTAATAACAACATAACAAAACGGACTGATGATATTTGTACGGAAAATAGTGAACGATATAGGAAATGGCATTCAATTCGGATAACAACGGAAACAGGAAGGGTGTTCCGGTCAATACGTAAAAATAGACCTTTTAAAAACATTCATCTATTTTTTTTTTATACAAAGCAGTACGAAGAATAAGCAATTGAAGTGCAACATTTTTTCGATACAAAACTGTATGCACTCGTGTTTAGAGCAGATTTAACACAAATAATAAAGAAAAAACTAAAATACGCTTAAAAACAGATTACAAAATGAATTTCAAATATTTAAACAAGAATTAAAGATAATTATTTATTTATTGAATTTATTTATTTTAGAGCGCTGAATTAACACTGAAAATGGCATTACCAAAATTAATTTTAAAAAATCATTTGTTCACTTTTACAGTTCCTTTTTTTTTTTTACGGGAATTATTATCATCCAGTGGAGAATGCAACCCTCACTTACACAGCGCCTTATGTAAATCTTTCAGCGATTATAAGCTAATAACGGTATAGTAATTTCAACTCAAATATTCGAATTAATCTCCTTAAAAAAAAACTATATTAAAAAAAAAACAAGCAAATAATGTAAAACTTTTAACCTACATGAATGAGCCAATTCTATAATAGCATATGGTGAAAAATCTCTATTATAAACAATTTTTTTTAAAACCGTCATTTAAAATAAAGTGTATTCTACCTGATTACGAAAGTACGAGAAACAGGACTTCAAGAGATTATAAAGAAAATCTACATTTAAAATTTAAACCCGATGTTGCTGAATTCACCGAGAAAGAGTAATCAATTCGGTAATTTACCGAATTGATTACTTTTGATTAATTTAACTTTCGGTTAAAGTTAGTAACAGAATCACAAAACCGGAGCGCGAAAAAAGATTAACAGAACCAACTGCGACTGAAACGGAACCGTAACCGTTGCTGATAGAAATAATACTTAGTTAATGATTTACCATCGTATAAACATACCGCTCATATAAATATTATTTTTTCGATCTTTCATTTTTCGCAAATTAAAAGTACGAAATACGCTTCCAAGATAATTCACTATCGTACCTGTAATTCTGTATTGAATTTATTATTAAAGTGAACATTTACATTAACTACATTACTGGTACTTTAATATTTAAATTCTTAAATTCAATTTTAGATCGAATCGTCAACGTATCGAGTTTCATTTTCAAAATCGACGACTACTTTTTGTAAATGCGATGCTGTTTGAAGAAGAAAGGTAAAAATTATTTTTTTTTTAAATTGAACGGAATGAACAATTTGAATCGGTCAACAAAAAAAAAACAATAACAGCGTACACTAGGAATGTATGACTGATTCATTATACCGATACGAAGAGAAACCCCATTACCGTCACCGGAGTGATTAGAAGTACGTTGAATATCTTCTTTTTTTTTTTTGTTTAACTTCCGAAACCACAATTAAGTACATCTTCAGAGGGATGAAATGAATGAATTGTAGTATGAGTGAAAAATGTCATGCCTGACCGGGATTCAAACCCGGGACCTCCGGATGAAAGGCCGAGACGCTACCACTCGGTCAAGAAGGCCGGCACGTTGAATATCTTGGCCCTGCAAGTCACCGCCACCGACTTTATAGAATGTAGTAAGATATAGAAATATAGGAATACAAGAAGAGCCATTTCGTCGGTGGGCTCCCGAGTTGACTATAGCGACGGGCAGGTCTGATCTCGTAGTGGTTTTTAAAAGAGTCGTAGTCAAAAGCTGGGATGGTCGGTTTCAATCTTTTAACTAGAGAAGTGGCCGATCCGTTGGTTGGGCTCCATTTCTACTAGCCATAATGTCGTTCCGAGTTTCTCTTCCTTCAATGTCACTCTGCCTGGCCATAGACCACAATCTCTCTTTTATAATTACAGGAGCAAGCGGACGATATCGGTCAAAATAATAAGTCTCCCGATCGACTGTTTCCTTCCAGCAGTACAGTAACGCAGTAACTTTACCACATCGAAAGCTTGACATAAACATTAAATTCATTCGAATATCTAACGAAAATAAATAAAACAAATAATTAAATCTCGCCCACAGAATTATTTTTATACTACACCTAAATAAAATTTAGACAGTTACGCTAGTTATTCTCTTAAGGCAAAGTTGGAACTGCCAACTAAAATATACATACAATGGTTTTTTACCCATCAATAACAACAGTAATAAAAAGAATACTAACTACTTCACCTAAAAGTTCTCAAAATCAAATACTTTTCTCTCAAACTGGGCTGACCAGTCCTATGATGTTCCCCGTGAAGTGTTTTAATTTGGGTTGTCGAGACAACTAAAATGTATTATTTTTTTTAAGTTCTCGCTTATCTTAACTTAATAAATAGGCAAAGGAAATTTTTATTAATTCTTTTTTTCAATAATTGCTTTTTATTAATATTTATTTTGAAATAATACGTTATATTTACTAATAATGACTGTTAACGATCGAAATGCGCACCTAATCATAGATTTCAGTTTTATTATAAACAATACTTGGGCGAATCTCTGGCATTATAGTTACTGAAATTAAATTTTAATTATTCATGTTAATATTGCAAAATTGACTACGAAAATAGCGTACGTACTAATGTAATTTCCATACTGCAACTTACTTTAGTTATCAAACTTAGTTCCGTTTTCCACCCACCGAAACGTCAGCCGGATTCGCCCACATGTTAATAATAAAAACTATGATATATCTTACATTATCACCGATGTTAAAAGACACTCTAATTTCAAAATTAATAATCTTGCTTTTTACGAAAAGAATATTAAATTTGAATACGGAAAGGACATAGAACCACGTCATTAAGTAAATATTTAATTTAAAACAATAACAAATAAATTCCAGGATTGTCTACGAAATGTACGCTTAAAAATGTGAAACGTTTCGGTCAAACGTAAGCGGGCTTAAATTAAAACAAAACGCAATATACTGGCAGACAACTTCCACATTTATGCTGGATAAATTCACGAAACCGTAGCCGTATTGTTCTCGGGACTAAAAAATTAACAAAATACAATTAAGTTAATAGATTCTATATTATATTAAACCAGGGGTCCCCAAACCTTTTAACCTAGGTGTCACACTGATTCCTCCACTAAGTCCCAAGGGCCAAGATTTTTTTTTTTTTTTTTAAGAAGGTGGAAATTCATTTAAGCAAAGAATGTCGGACTCCTGCTCCTGTTGATGGTCTTATCCGACCGCAATCAGCAGATTTTCGACTAAAACCACCTCCGTACGGAGTATTCTTACGCACCCTGGAACCATCATTAGGCATAAGATCAGGGTGCGCAGGCTCTAAAATCGGATTAATCTAACTTAAACGAGGGATTGAACCACGTAAAACAGGAAAGAAGAAATATAACACCGATACGACACAACACGACTGAACGACATAATGGTTTTTTTTAATTGCTGGTACAACAGAAGCCTTACTCTAACAACGCAGCCCTAATGTCGACACAGCCAAGAACTAAAACACACAAACACAAAAATTACAACCCGACGCATCACGAAATATCACGCTGACGGATAACGCAGTCAGAATGCGAAACACACAAGATAACCCCTCAATACAAGTATCGAGATAAGTTCATTACATATTCTGTATTATGTTCATTCTTTGGAGACCCATCCCTTACATACATAGCCAATCTTCTTACAATTTTTCTACGACTTAAATCCCCGCACACCAAGCATTTACTTGCAATTCAACAGTACTTAGCCTGGTGCCCTTCCTCACCACAGGTGGAACAAAAGGCTCGTCCTGATGGGGCCACTGCACCTTGTTTAACCTGTTTAACGAAATTTAATTTCGTTAAACATTATTATATTACCTATATTTCATACAAAAGTTAATTACCTATGTATATCACTTATTGTAAGTTTTTAGAATAAATCTTATATCATTAGTTACAGTTAAAATATTAAATTTCATTATGTACGTTTGTTATTGTGTTTTTTAATCGGACGTTAAATAAAAACATGTGATTATTATTTTGTATGATTTACTTACATAGTAAATTTTACAATATAATCAAAATAAACTATGGCGGACCGGACACCGGGCATGTCCGCGGACCGGATTGGTGGTACTCGCGGGCCGGTGTTGGCCGCGGGCCGTAATTTGGAGACCCTTGTATTAAACAATGAGAGATCCGTGCGTGAAAATACTATAGAATACAACTTCTAGCGAAACAAAAACAAATTAATAAAATAACACCCGAAACAATTTACAAAATTATACGACAATTATGTCTCAAAACCTGTTCCTTTAAAATAAAGCAACATTCTTTCATTATATAATTTAGAATAAATATACTAAAATATATATATATATAAATATAATATACCGGTACCAAATGTATAATATTAACAGTTTTGACTTTTCCAATCAAAACACTTACCGGTAAAAAAAAAAACAAACTACTACTCAATAGTATGAAATTAAATTTATCTCATAGTACTAGGTGGTCCAAACAGTAGAATTAAGATACAACATAATTAGCACAAGCTAAGAATTTAGAACTTAAAAAATACTATGTACTAGACTTTCAACAACAAACAACTGAAAAAAACAAATCCTACCGTTCCATAAACTAATATGATAAAATCATCTACTAAGAAAACAAAACGACACGGAATCCAATACGTTACAGAATATTATTCAGTTTTTTACAGAGATAAAAAAATTAAACTGTGTCTAATAGAAAAAGCTGAAAAGAAAAGGGAGAAAGTATCCATAAAAAATATTAGTTTCAATTAAAGATAAATAGTAATCGATATACTTACAATAGTAATCGATGTCAAATTACATTACTGTATACCATAGGTTTGTACACTTATCGTTCTTTCTTATAGGATAATTTTGAAATATATACAAAACTCTCATTAAGAGGGCCATCACTGACATCTCATAAACCAGAAACGCTACAAAGAACTTAAATAATTAACTTTTTTTCCATTTTTGAATGCTTTAAAAATACCCTGTTAGGATTTTAAATCTCCGGTGGTTCTTTAAAAATAGTTAATTATTCCATTTAATTTTTTTTTTTTTTTTTTATGGAAGCGCCTCCTCAATTTTTATAACGTTTTCACATACAACATATAATTTTGACATTTTTATTTTTGGATACTTTATTCTTACACGAAACCCCGATCAGAAGTTACACCTAATCTCCAGTAGTTAATATCGACATATCTAAATTGTAACATTGTACAACACATTTTTCAAAAAAAAAAGATTTGTTTAGATTTTCACGGTTCGATGTGAATTTATTTACTGTAAAATTTATACTGTATACTGTAATTTATATATTATTTATTATACTGTATACTGTAATTTATTAACTGTAAAATATTTAATTTATTCATCAATATATAACTCATTGTTACCTAAACTATTTATCTTTCCTAAACTTTAATAATACCGGTACTTTTATTTATTGTATAAATTAAACTATCTGTTTTCGTAAATTTGAATGAAAAACAATTTGTCAAATATACTGAAATAATAATTTATTTTTATAAATTGGAATAAAACATAACTAATATTTTAACTTGATAAATTTTCTTTTTTTTTACTAGACCGAGGAAATTAAAGAGTTTGGGACCCCGATTTAAATTGTTGTAAAAGTGTTAAGACGACAAAGTATTAAGACGTAAATTTAAAAAATTTAAAATTTTTTAAATTTACTGAAATATTACTAAAATACACTACCGAAACGGTAAAAATAAAAATATAACACTAAACCTTAGGTACAAATTAAAGATTACATACTGCCAATAGGTACAAACTAAGTTGAACTGTAGCTTGAGAACCTTGGAACCATTAATTGGAACCATTAAGGGAATGACGTATAAAAATATCTTTGAATTATCTAAAGTATCCAAAAATGTTACAAAAATGGGGGGGTCTATCTAAAAAAAAAAAAGTTCAAAAGAAATTATCACCATATTCGGAAACTGTGGATATTTAAACATGCCAACTGGATATTTTTTTAATGCATTCAAAAATCGAGGAAAAGTCCCTCATTTAATGTTCTTTATAGCTTTTCTCCTTAACGGGATCCTAATGATGGCACGCATCTTATATATTATATAGAAAAAGTATATAAGAATTGAATAAGAGTGTATAAACGACCATTAAAAGTGACTTTTAATCGTGGATATGATAAAGTATATCGATAAATATGCCGTTACAGACATTAAAACATAATAAAGGTAAGTGCAACAGTACATACTTAAATTCCACTGAAATAAATATATATATATATATATATTGTATTATTATTATGTATTATATATATTATTTCATAATATATATATATTTTACCTCCGGAACTACCGTTAGGTACTACATCAGAGGATGAGGATGAATGATTTGTAGCGTGTGTGAAAATGCCATGCCTGATGAAAGGCCGAGACGCTACCACTCGCGCCACGAAGGCCGGCGGAATAAATATTTAACTTCACTAGAAAGTAAGCGATCAGGCTTCTGTACTGTAAAAGACCAGTCCATTTTCCATTTTAATAAATTAACTAAATATCAACTACTTAGCTTATTAGAGCATCTAAATTCAGTAACTTAAATCGGTTTTTTTTTTTGTAATTTTTGTAAAAAAAAAAAAAATGTGATTTTTTTCCCCAATATCGTAAAAGGCTCACAGTTTAAAATAAAAAGGAATAAATGTTTACAATAAAAAAACAAAAAAAAATCGCTTAAGTATTTTTTTTCTTATTTAAACAAAAAATTAAGACAATTTTCCACGACAAGAAAATGCAAGAAAAAATCCTATAAATTTAAATGTTTTTGGTAGACTGTATTCAATGGGAAAAAACACAAGAAAATGTAAAGAAAAAAAAAATCAATAATATTAAGTCAGTTTTTCTTTTGTCTTCAGTCACTTGACTGGTTTGAATCAGCTTTCCAAGCTTCCCTAATCGTTTCATTTCGGTACAACCCCTTCATCATACATCCCTTACAATTTGTTCCGCATATTCCAAACGCTGCCTGCCTGCACAATTATTTCAATTTACCTCTCCCTTCAATATTAAAGCGACTATTCCAGGATGCCTAATATGTGGCCTTTAAGTCTGTCTCTTCTTTTACCTAGATTTTTCAAAATGTTTCTTTCTAAATAAATTGGCATCAAACCTCTTCATTTGTCACTTTATCCACCAATCTGATTTTTAACATTCTTCTACAGTACCGCACTTCAAAAGCTTCTAATCTTTTCTTCTCAGGTACTCCGATCGTCCAAGTTTCTTTTTGATATAAAATTACGCTCCAAACATATACTTTCAAAAATATTTTCCTGATGTTTCAATTAATTTTTGATGTAAGCAAATTATATTTCTGACTGAAAGCTCGTTTCGTCTACGTTACTAGGCATTTTATATAGCTCCTGCTTCGTCCGTCCACCTATGTAATTCTACTTCCCAAACAACAAAATTCTTCTACCTCGAAAATTTTTTCTCTCTCTATTTTCATATTCAGTGGTTGCATCTACAATATTTGTACATTCAATTACTTTCGTTTTGTTCTTGTTTATTTTCATGCGGTAGTTCTTGTGTAGACTTCATCCATGCCGTTCAATGTTTCTTCTAAATGTTTTTACTGTCAGCTAAAATTACTATATCATCAGCAAATCGTAGCATTTCTATTTTCTCACCTAGCACTGTTACTCCGGATTTAAACTCTTCTTTAACATCATTAACTGCTAGTTCCATATTAAGATTTAAAAGAAACGGGGATAGGGAACATCCTTGTCGGACTCCCTTTTTTATTACGGCTTCTTTCTTACGTTCTTCGATTATTATTCTTGCAGTTTGGTTTCTGTAAATGTTAGCAATTACTCTTCTACCTCTATACTTGAACCCTAAATGTTTTAAAATGCTGAACATTTTATTCCAATCTACGTTATCAAATACCTTTACTAAGTCTATAAATGCTACGTAGGTTGGTTTGTTTTTCTCTAATCTTCCTTCTACCATTAATCTGGGCGCTAAAATTACTTCCCTTGTCCCTATACTTTTCCTGAAAACAAACTGGTTCTTCCACTCTCCTCTCAATTCTTCTGTACAGAAATCTAGTTAAGATTTTTAATGCAGAAGTAGTTAAGCTGATTGTTCTGTATTCTTCACATTTTTCTTCTCCTGCTTTCTTAGGTATTAAGACAATAACACTCTTTTTGAAAAATGACGTAACTTCCCCTTTTTCGTAAATATTACACACCATTTTGTATAATTTATCTATCGCTTCTTCATCTGCATTACCCAGCAATTCTGCAGGTAACCCGACTATCTCAGGAGCCTTTCTGCTGTTCAAATCCTGTAATGACAACTAAATTCAGATCTCAGTACTGTACGCTCATCCGAAAACACAGCAAGAATAATAGGGAAAGAAAAGAAAAATTATTATATTAGGAAGGAATGCCCAAACCGTGAAGGACTTACGTCTCAATAGAAAAATGTTATGCATCCTTCAGTAGTTAATACAGAAATAACTTTTCATTCCATATAAAATTAAGGCTTGTCAAAAATTTTGTTACGGCGATGTACAAAAATGTTGTTGGATTTCATTACTTGAAAGAAAAATTTCCTCGTGTTAGTAACTCTAAAATCAAGGAAGGAATTTTTGGGGATACCTAAATAAAACTTTGATAGAGATGGATAATTCGAAAAACTATTACGTAGAGTCGAAAAGTCAGCGTGGTGGTCATTTAAAATTTGTCCAAAACTGTAGGAAACCATAAATCCTCTAACTACTATGACATTGTGAATTAATTATTAGTCATACAAACTAGACTGGGTAAAATATGTCCATAAAAATTTATTTCTTGGATTCACATCTGGATTTCTTTCACGACTATCTCGGCGTTTAAGAGTTTCTTTACACCTATACGATTCCGCGTACATGGGCGGTAGAAGAGCTTTAACAGACTAGAGCGTGTACTCCATGGGTTTTCATTTGATTTTGGAAGGTCGAAATTTTTTCTGCGGCACAAGAAAACCTATCGGGGCCGGTCGACGCAAAATCTATAATCTGTAAAATGCTGCGTCAATCGTGCATAAAAATGGTTCGATCTCTTCAACGGTCGCGTATCGCGGCAAATTTTATCTACAGGAATGCTCGATGAAAAGTTTTCATGTGTAGTCGTGTTTGTCCTACAACGACCGTGAACATTTTATTTTTCTCATCATATTCGTTCGCGGTGGATGTAGATCTTGACGGTCTACGCTGAGCATTCGCGCAGCAACCTTCGTGGATACCTAAGGGTTCATACCCAAGATGCACCGCCTTGGGACTCTTAGGGGGACCTAGATTTCTTTTTCGATAGCGGCGCATTAAACACTTGATACCTGAAACGCCTATGGCATATTATAGGCCTGGTCTCCTGCAATACAGTATTATGAAAACTACCACTACTATTTTTTCGTATTAAAAAAAAATTAAGTTTTTAAACACCTGAAACTAAACAAATAAACCGCGCTGAAGGCTATACCGCCGTATGACATTTAATTCTGATAATTATTAAAGGATTCTCTCCGATAACCGTATTCGACATTCCTATCGGCAATGTGTATTATTTTTAACTGAAATGAACCCCTAATTATATTTAATTCCCACTAATATATTTAATTCCGACTTCATACCGGTTGACTAACAATTCTTGTGACATATAGGATTGTTATCGAGTAATGTAAAATTGGTTAAGCAAAGGAGTTAATTGATTGAAAAATCTGTCGTGATTTCAAACTTTCATCGTGAGGATAGATCCTTTAGACCTACTGATCTAAAGACAATAGTGTTAGTAATCAAGACGTTATAATATTAAAACTTTTAATATTTCGTAATGAATCTTTACATTTTTTTTTTCTTTTAAGTATTAACAGCTATTTGTACACATGTAATTTAATAACAAAGATCGTATAGCTTAGGTTTTACAGTTGAACACACAAGGACATACATATGATATCCTCCTTCGGATCTGTAAATGGTCATATGTAATGACTCATTTTAATATAACATACGTAGGAAGGCGAACGTCACCGCAAAACCAGTGGTCGGAACGAAAAACTCCATTAGCGGAATGAATTACGACGCTGAAATTTAATTATTTTTTATTAATTATAACAATCTAATTATAGACAAATCGCACACAAGGCGGATTTAAATAAAAACAATCAACTTAACTGTAAACAACGTATGTACGTATCAAATAAGGGAACGGATACAGACAGTACATTATTATTAAATAATTGCCAAATTGTTTTGGATACAATGCAAATTACATTCCTTGAAGTTTTAAACGAACGCGCCTACACAATGTATGACGAAAGCGATTCGCTAACTTTTAAATTATAAGAAAAAAATTTTCATTGTTATTTTCATTATCTTAATCTGTAAGGTAAACGATAAAATAAGCATAATGCAAATAAATTAATACCAATCATGGGGCCGAGTTAATTTCTTTATCTCCTTCCTTAATATCGGATATTCTACCAAGATTTAAAGACTAATCGACTAAATTTTAACAACTTCATTCGACTGTCAAAACTAATCAGATAATGCGAACATTCAAGTACGAGCCAAATATCTGAAACATTCCTTCGATGAAATACTACATAATTTAGTTATTTCGATAAACCGTAACTTCTAAAACTCAATTAATTTATTGAGAATGCGGACTGGTCAGCGGTGACTTTCGAAATGCTATCGACCACAGTTGAAAGTGAAGGTGCAAAGAGTGATCGGATACGAACTGACGGCTATGAAAAACAACCTTTTTGTTAACCTCCGGAACCACCGTTAGGTATTGCTTCAGAGGATGAGATGAACAATTTGTAGTGTAAGAAAAATGGCATGCCTGACTGGGATTCGAACCCGGGACCTCCGGATATGAAAAACAACCTTGCTCGGTGCTGCCGATACTTTCGGATGGGGAGAGACTTCCAGTACATAATTTTTTAAAGAAATCATCTAGCAAAATATGAAATACTTCTTCTGCCCGATATTGTCGTACGAGAATAAAAAGAATGGATGAATAATAAATTAGCACTGGGCCGGGGATTAAATGTCCAGGAAGCGTCGATCAGGCGCTTTACGAAAACCTTCCGTAATTGAAATGAACGAAAAAACCTTCCGCAATTGACCGTTTTAGGGATAATACAACCGATGATGTAAAGCGAAAACTAATTTCCGGAGAGTGTGATCGGAATTATTATTCCTGGTGGAACGTCATCTATTCTTCAATCTCTAGACATTGCGAAAATCGACAACTAAAAACAAACTCGTAAACACGACACAAACCAGATGGAAAACATACACGATACTACACCATTTGGTAAAATATAAAACTACAGATTTGTGAATGGAATATTGCGGCTTGATTAGAAATATCGGATGATTTGATTAAAAAAAATCGATAAGAAATACTTTGTATTTTGAATGATCTCGATGGAAGTGAAGATGATTATTTGCGGTTAGTGATTATAAGGATAATTGCAATTCTACGGATGACAAAAATTTTAACACTGATGAGAGCAATTAAGGTAAATGGCTATTATACACTCTATTTTTAATTAAATACTTACAGTAAAGAATGATTTACTAACATTATGCAAATAAACTGTTAATACTTTCAATCTTCTATGGTGATTTTATGAATAAAATGCAAAAACGAAACATTTTTTTTTCTTCAATTTTCCAAACCAGTGTATACATGGAATACCCCGAGTATAAAGGTATAAAGAGTATATTATATAACCTTTATTATTACGTGGTGCGTACAGCAATAACGGTTTCTTTCTATTCAAGTGCTTCTTTAGCTGTTCTGGTTTTCATTTCATTTACACCATTGTTCTCTTAAGTTCGTAAAAAGTGTATTATTTTTTCAATTCTTCCATTCGTGTAAATGTTCATTATCTTAATAAGATAACATCATCTGTATATTTTTTTACCGTACGTGGATTACTTACTTATTAATCCCAACAATAACCTGCTTACAATCTTTTTAATAATAAAGCATTTATTTATCACTATCAACAATTCTTAAACAACGTAAACAAATATTCACTATTATAATATTACTAAACTTAATATTTATTTTTAATAACACAGATTTTAGAAAATATAAATCCTCCTGAGAAAAACCTAGTGTTAGGGGTTACTTTCGTATCTTAATATTAATAAGAATTAATTTAATTCGTTCGTTAGAGCAGTACTATTATAGACATGATATTTATTACATATTAAAGATTTTTCCTTTTTCTTTTTCACTAAATTTATTTCGGAAAAAAGTTTTAACCAGGATTAAGCTGTCATAATATTTTTGTTAACTGGACATTTTTATACAAGTAAAAAGAAAAATAACAGCTATAATCCTACTCGTTCGTTGGTTGTAAGTTATTACTTGCCATTTTCAATCTGTTAGTATAATATGAAAAACACAAGAGTGCCCAGCAGATATAAAAACCAACGAAGAAATTAAAGATAAAAAATGTAGCTTTAAAACGACGTTGAGGACAGCTAAAAGAACAAAGAAAAGAAATAAACGCTATTCCTTTTCTATCCCTTTTTAACTAAAGAAAAAATATACCCGTATATATTTATGTATATATACTGTATAGCATACAAACATATGTTTATGCACCAAACACAAAATTCAAAATAATTAATTTTATTTTAAAATTAATTTACTGTATTTTTTTTTTTTTTTTAATTCATTAATTATTTTTAAAAAAAGCGTTTCTTTTAATACTGTTCTATCTCTAGATACGAGTAAATAACGACATTGGCAAAACGGAAAAGAAATTGATAAAACCACACGTAAATTTCTCGTAAATAAATGGGAATGTTTTTTTTTTTTAATTACATATCTCCTGAATTTTTCATAACAATCATTTTTTTCCTCATTTTTTAATTTTATTTTACTCAGATTCTTGATTTTTATGATTATTATTAAGCCGAATCATTTATTAGTTCTTTTCCGCCCAATAAAAATTTTCACTTTTTCCAGAACATGTTGAAAATTATTATAACATCACTAGGTAAAAACGTTTTTAAAAATTATATTCATAAAAAGGTTAATAATAAAACAAAAAATAAATCCGCAGCCATTAGTAAATTATATACCTTTCATGTTTTGAAAGAAAATATTTCTATTTGACAGATGTCACAACGTTATTATACTTTGTAATTTTTAGAAAAATAGTGCATCTCCGACTAGATTCATTCTAACGGATGATTTATTTCTGAAATAATCTGGTCGCAACACACGTTTGTATATTAAAAAAAAAAAAAAAAAAAAAAATATTCAAGGATTGAATAGTAAAACAAATTCTACGTTTACGTTTATATAAACGCGACAGCTAGAAATGATACTAAATAAATAATAGTATAAATTAAATTATACGAAAAAGCGAAGAAAAACGTTTAAATAATGATATTTTACGACAGAAAATGAAATCGCAGTTCTACAATTGACAAAAGCTACAACAGCACGCGTTCCGATCACCGAGACGTTATTGAAAGGACACGGGCCCTTCCGATCAAAAACGACACCTTCCTTTCGACCAGCAGAAGGGAAGGATAGTTCTCAGAATTGAATTCAGCGCAATAACGCTTGAGCAACATAATGATTTCGGACTATACAAAAAAAAAACTTAAAATAAAACTATTATCATAAGAGTTTCAAGTAATTTTATTAAAATACTTACGTACAAAGGACAGGGTTTTCTGTCTTTTTGTTATTGTATCAGGTGTAACAATTATTCTTACCTGAAACATAAAAATATTTATTTATTACAACAAAATAAAAACTATTTATAAATTTAATTTATAAATAAATAAAGAATAAAAAAAATAAAAGCCTAAGTAAAATTTATAGAAAATGTTCATAAATAAAGGCTTTCTCAAATCTCACGAATGAATACAATATACACCTATGAAAAGAAAGAAGATTTTCATTTTAGATCTTAAGCAACCATACATTCTAGGATCTGAAGCAGTTCTAGTAGTATACGCCTTAACGACCACAGGTTAATGCGATATCATGTATATAAATATATTGAAGTTTCTGGACGGAATAAGACCTATTTTTAACAGATTTTCTGCTGCGCCTATCTAGTAATCGACTAAACTTTCGATAATACGAGGAATAAATGGAATATATCGTATCTGTAAATGCAATCTTGAAGTACCAATATTGTGTGAATCTGTTATCTTCTTTTATAAGTCTATAATTTTGAATGTTGCGGTACGCTCACTGGCTTTTTAAAAATAATTTTTAGTTGAACGATACGACGTTATTCCCTAAAATATAAATCAAGAAATGTTCGATTTCGGAAAAGAAAGAAAAATCGTAATAAAAACATGGTATAAAAAAACCATGTTTCCCCGATACAAACTAGGACGTTTTACTGAAACGATCGAGTCAAAGGTTTCTTTAGAAATGAATAGAACAAACTTACGTCAAAGGTAGCTTCATAATATGAGGGATATGATATTTTTGACAAACAAAAGGTACGAAAATTTGGAGGTACAAAATATTTCAACAGGTAAACAAGAGCTGAAAATAAAAATGGCAAGGACAAATTTGGACGCATAGAATTTCCATTTAAGTCTAAAAAATATGAGAGCCTTTATAAATAAATCGAAAATAAATATTTACAAGGCATCAAAATTAAAGATGCTAAAAAACCGATTTGATAACTCATCCCCTCTTTTCTTTTTTCAAAACTTAAGCTATGAAACTGTGTACCGTGCCGATATATGTGCAAGTACCGTACCGTACCGTGCCAATATATCAAACTTAAGTTCCTTTCACTTCAGAACGAAACTGCCGGATACTTATAAATTTATTAAGTCAAATAATATAGTTTGAAATTATAACATTGCACACGGTTAAATAATATTTAATCGGACTAAAAACGTTAAATAAAGCGATATAGAACTTATTACTATACACAAATGTTAACTATTAACAGAAAACGATAAGACGAAACTGTTCAAGTATTTTGTTTACATACAAAAATATTACACTACTGATTTTAAGTACTGCTATAATGAATAATAAATTTTATTAACGTACCAATAGATAAGAGAAATTACGTAAAGCTAAATTGACTGATAACAATATTAATTTGAAAATATATAATGTAGTATGAAATAAAGTGAACCGCTTCTCTTAGTTGTTTATGATGATAGTCTGTTATTACATAGTTCAGAACTATTGACCTCGCCTCGAGGACTGTTTAAAAACACTGATAAATGGAGTATAAAAGTACTGATCGAATCATATTTTATCCCTTGATCCATGTTATTATAAGAATTATCAATTTTCATAGAAAAACATTGTGTAATTCATATAGTAAGCTACGCCGGGCTATTTCTCATTTTCCAACTTTTATCTATCTTCCGTACCGTAATAGATGCGCAAAACGCAGTCTGTAGGTAATAAGTTTCTCTCTGGTATATATTTCCTGATGAATTCGAAGCTTATAGCCTCGCTTCATAGTAAAAATGAAAAAAAAAAAAAATCAAAGTTTTTATTTTATACTTTAATTACTTTTTTATGAATCTATTTAACGTTATTTAATAACTCAAAATTTGAAATAACAAAAATTTAATAACTCAAAATTTTAATAACGCAACCGTCCGAAAGTGAATGTCCCGAATTGTCGTCGGTGGATTTCTTTTTTTGGAGCTACTAAAAAGCCATCATAAAGCAAAAAAAGATACAGACATGACTACCTGCGCTAAAGAATAATATCAGCCACATGCTTGACAGTGTGGAATGAGGTGGATTACGTTTGACGTTTACAGCAAGACTGTAAAGGTACTGAGAAAAAATTAAAAGGGAAAATAACTTTAGACTCTGTAATTTCATGAAATAAAGACGTGCATTTGTAATTCTAAATGTAATAAATTTAATTTAAAACCGCAGAGTCCTTTTTCGGACACCATGTATTTTAAAGTAACCCACCGGGTTGGTCTAGTGGTTAACGCGACATCGCAAATCAGCTGATTTCGAAGTCGAGAGTTCTAAGG
>JAAAKQ030002391.1:4232-14621 GCA_010016005.3 Zanna intricata | reverse complement strand
TAATTTTAATATATAACATATTTAATCTACAAAGATTTATGATGCAATTAAACTAAGCACATATAAAATATTTGGTTTCCTTTTAAATTATCATATCTTTTTTACTTCTTTGTAATTCGTTGGATGTATTGTAATCGCGAAAAATTATTGTTTTCAGATTCCAAGAGAAATATCCATTTTGACCATCTCTGAATCCATTTAAACTAGTTTCGGCATGACATCTGTACGTATCTCGCATAACTCAAAAACAATTAAATGGTGAATGTTAAAATTTTGGATTTAGGAATATTATAACATCTACAGGTGCTCCACCCCTATTAATTGCAATCGACTTAACAAAAAATTTCCAAAAAAGTTCAAAATCCCCAAAAAATTGGATTATGGACTTTTACTTAACTGCAGTAATAAGCCCTCATAGAGAGCTTTTCAAAGATATATCATACATCATACCTAGTACTTATTTTCCTTGGTTTCACAGTTATAGCCAAATAAAATTTTAAGTAATGAAACATTTGGATCTTACGAGGGAAGGCACATTGGTTCGAATCAGACTTCATCTCCTTTTCTTTTTTTTTAACTTTTATTTTCAATTTAAATAAATTGATTTATTAATAATTAATTATTAACCTCTGATTGTAACAAAAAAATTTCGATAATAATACAATAATAAAAATATATATGAAAAAATATCCGAAGTTAAAAATGAAATAAAATTTTGTGTACTTTTCATTTTAAAAATATCTGTATATGTAATTTAGTAGACGTACAAGGAAATGATGTGTTGTCCACATCAGATTTTTTCGTTATGCATATCAGATAATTAAACCACTTGGTTAATAAATAAGATACTGGTTAATGTTAAATTTATGTTCATTATTATTATTACTATTATTCAATTATTATGTTTTTAACCTGTTTTATAGTACCTTTTACTATTTTATAGTTCAATAAAAGTACTTTTTACGTAGTATGAACAAATTATTAGAAAAAGGATTATTTTTTAAAATGTTTCCAAATACATTTTTCCTTTACCTCTTATGTAATTCTAATTTTTTTTTAAGTATTAAATTTAGATCGATTCGAATAGCTACAATCTTTCTTCAAATTAACTAGAAATTAATTTAACTAATTACCATACATTGTTGTCAAAAACAATTTATGAGTGCAAAACTATAAACCATATGTTTCATAACAAAAATAAAATTGTCAGCAATTTAAATAATAAAAAAAGCACAGGTTAGTTAATACTAAGATCACTGAAATAAGTCTAAATTGTAAATTCAACATATTTTATGAAGGTTTATCTGTACAGCAAATTTAAGCAATTTACCTGAAATAAAATCAAACTATAAACTAAATGAAATTAATATCAAATAGTATATGTTATCGGTTATTTACACATTAGTTCTATCATTTTAATATAGATTACTGTATTCATACGGATTGTATAACAAGACAAATCTGCATTATATACAAATAAAATGTAATTTATAGATTGTAATAAGATACTACTCGCTAAAGATTTAAGATTTATAAATATCTTTCTACAAACAAATATTGAAAAACATATTTTTTTTTTTACAAAGAAAAGCAACAATAAATAGAATTATAAATAAAGAGGAAGTAGGGAAAAGATTTAGGGGGAGAGAGAGTCAGTGTAGAGGAAGAGACTATAGAGGAAAGAAAAAGAGAGTGAAGAAGAGGAAAATGTGTGATGGGAAAAGGCTGAATGAAATACTACGTACGAAGGAGTGCATATTAACAGCGCAATACATATAGATGATGGTGGCAGTGGGAGGGTGCAACAATCATTTCGAATTGGATAATTTGATTTGAGGGAAGGGTAAAGAGGATGGTTGGACAGTGATGATGCTATGGGCCTTGATAACCGGAAATGCCTACTGCCCCTCTGACATTTGAACCTAGCACGGTTATGCGGTTCATCATTGCTTAATAAAAAAAGAACAAATATATTATAGCTATCTATAGCCCATATGTACATAGATTTATTACTGAAACTGTCAATAAATAGATTCTAGATGTTAAATAAAACTATAAATTTATTATTATTATTAATATATATCATTTCTTACAATATCAAACGTTAGGTCTATTTTATTGGCACTTCCCCGACTTCGTGGATCATTATGTATTGTAGCTGGTATGTATAGATAACAAAATTAACGTCAAATATTACGTACTATTGTATCGGCATTTCCGTTCTAAATTTAGGTTAAATGTAAAACTATTCTAAATTTAACGTCATATAATATGAATAGTTCTCATTGTATTAAACTATTAAAACCAATAATTAAACAAATTAATTTAAATTGTTAAGTAAATTATTATAGATTGTTGTTTTTTTTAGGCCTTTCCTTCATCTAAACTCGCAAAATATTCGTAAATCAGTATCTTTTCCCGACATAATTTTAATAGCGAGTTAATTCAACTGAATGAAATTTAATAAATAACATCATAATGTAGTGAGTCATCGAGATGAATGGAATTTAGACTTGACGCTTGCATGTAGGATCTATTGGTCGCCCACCGGCCTGGACTGACCTAGTGGATAACGCGAAATCGCAAATCAGTTGATTTCGAAGTCAAGAGTTCTAAGTTTCAAATCCTAGTAAAGGTAATTAATTTTATACAGATTTGAATACTAGATCGTGGATAACGGTGTTCTTTGGTGGTTGGGTTTCAATTAACCACACTTCTCAGGAGTGATCGACCTGACTGTAGGCTACATTTCATTCACAGTCATACATATCATCCTCTGAAGTAATATCTTGCAGTAGTTCCAAAGGCTAAACAGAAAAAAGAGAGGATCTACTAGTTAATCGAACACGTAGTGCGTTGTACTTTGAAAATCAGTGCGTTTCTGAGTGTAAAATAATGAATGCGTCGGAAACGAAAAGCCGATCTTCTTGTGCAGAACTGCGGAAGAATTTTTTAAAATATTTATTACGCTTACAGCATATGAATTATCATGGAAAATTAAAAAGGCTATAAAAAGACCGCTTATATTATCCATTCTTTGAAAAAAGAAGAAAATTAAACACTACAGGCGTTTCATCATTTTTTCTATGACATTTCGCCTTAAACTGCAGAGAAAAAATGCCGTTAAATTTTAAATCCCTTAAGTTTTATGTGATTGTAAATTAATTATTTGTGATACAAATAATTATTTGGTTTTTTTAGCCCATCCTTAATAAAAATAACTTTTAATTTATACGTTAATTAGTTGTTAATCATTATTAAGATTTATCATATTTTCTTATAAATAAAAAACGCAGTACCGGGATTTAATATTCAATGATATAGTAATATCATAAAATAAAATATTGTATCAGGATATAAAAAGAAAACAATTAATAGTAAAAGAAGTAGTTTAAAATGTACGTCACAATCAATGATATTTAGCGTGTATTATAATGTAACAATTAGGGAAAAATATCACAGTCCCACAACATGATAACTTATGGGAGATCCGTTAAAATTAGCCGTTGTAACATCACAGATTCATTCTCTTGAATTGCCTCGTTTTTTTCATCCCATCCCTACTCCTATTTATTATCGTCGTTATCATTAACACCATTTCTACCCTAAAATTCCCTCTTTGTCCACCCTACTATCCATCTGTACATTTTCCTTCTCTAATGTTTTCTCTCTCGTGTTTACTGGCAATATAATCTGTTTTAACTGTATTGTTGATTACAACAATGATTTCCCATAGTAAACTTCTCTCGTTCTTTTCGATTAATCCACAGATACAATGACGTTTATTATCAGAAAAAATACGCAAGTTTAATGGTCAAACTTTTAGCTAGAGCCCAACGTTGTTTTAGATTACATTCAAAAATATTACATTTAGATAAATAACATAATGGGAGTTTAATTTATTTGATGTAAATTAAATAAATGTGCCGGCCTCCGTGGCGCGAGTGGTAGTGTCTCGGCCTTTCATCCGATGGTCCCGAGTTCAAATCCCGGTCAGGCATGGCATTTTCACACACACTACACATCATTCATCTTCATCCTCTGATGTAATACTTAATTGTGGTTCCGGAGGTTAAAAAAAAAAAAAAAAATTAAATAAATGTAGCAGGCTAAAGGTTAGTAGTTGGGGATAAGACATTAAACCGGAATTCGGATTTGGATTTGGATTCCATCATGAGGAATCAGAAACTTTAGATACTTTATTTTTAAGTTCAAACTCCACTCACTTTCTTGTTTAAAGCAAGTAGATTTTCCTTTCTTCCGAGATCTAAACTGTACCTTTTAGCTGGATAGATACAAAATGAAACGAATTGTAGATATTAAAAACTTAGGCTTACAAGAAAAAATTACTTACAGATTTTACCTCTGTAAAATATTTTTTTTAAATCTGATGTGGACACCGAGTAGCTTCCTTGAACGAAAATCAAAAATAATACGACTCCAAATTATAATTTTTAATTAATATTAAATAATAAGATGTTTCACAAATCTATTACATACACAATATGTATTAATGCCTATTAAATTACATATACATGTTTTTAAAAGTCCATAAAAAATTTATTTCTCTAATAACTTCTAATTGTGTTTTTTTTAATTTTTTTTATTGTTATTATAGAATTATTTTTTGTAAAAGTTTTTTTTTTACAATAAAGTTTAATATATATTAATAAATCAATATATTTCAATTTTAGAAAAAAGTTTAAAAAAATAAATAAAAAAGGAGATGAAGTCTGATTCGAACCAATGTGCCTTCTTTTGTAAGATACAAATATTTCATTAATTAAAATTTGATTTGGCTATAACTGTGGAACCAATGAAAATAAGTACCACTTATATCGTTGAAAAGCACACTATGAGGGCTTATTACTGCAGTTAAGAAATAATCCAAATTTTTGGGGATTTTGGGCTTTTTTGAACACTTTTGGTTCAGCCGATTTCAATCAAAAGGGGAGGTGCTGCTGTAACAGTTGATGTTTGCACACCAACAGCTACAACAGCCCTAAATAAAAAATTTCAACATTCTACGGTTAATCGTTTTTGAGCGAGATATGTACGTAGACATCACGCCGAAACTAGTTAAAATGGATTCAAGGATGGTCAAAATGGATATTTCCGTTGAAATTTGAAAAGCGAAATTTTTTGCGATCACAATACTTTCTTTACTTCGTACAAGGAAGTAAAAAGTTGGATAATTTAATTTTCAGTTGTTTTTTATATTACTAAATTAAAAAAAATCGAACAGTTATCTTTTAAAATTATGGGCATCGTTGAGCTAAGTACATTTAGAAAAATAATAAGCCTAAATTAAAAATTTTCATAATAAATAAAGAATTTAAGTATAAGCGTACAAAATTAACCTCGTTTACATATTTAAGATGTAAATAATAGTTGTAAATAATTCTGTAACATTTATTGTTTTTTATAAATTTATTCAATGATATTTAAAAGTCGATTTTTAATGTTTCATAAAGTATAATTTTACATAATAAATACTACAACTAAATAAGCTGACAATAACAACAAAAATTCATACAGACTAATTTGTCTAATATATATTTTTTTCAGTTATAACCTTTTATTTTAACATTCCGACAACTTTAAAAAATAGAAGTGTTAAAAAAAAATTCACTAATAAAAACGTAATTCGAATACATTAATTAATTATTTTCAAAACTGCTTTCTTAAATAATAATTTTATTGGAAATGAAGTGATTTATATTTTTATTTTTTGTATTTGATAGCAGAAAATATTCTAAAGTAGAAAAAATATTTAAATAATAATAATAATTAAGTCTTTAAAAAAAGGAATTAAACGGATTATGCGTATGAAAAATATTTTCTTTGGTTCGTCCCTCTATACGTAATTATTCCAGTTTACGCGTTGATTCATCTTTCTTAAATTACAAGAAACTTTAAACAAACCTCATCATAATCTGGATGAAGAAAAAAAAATACTATTCTCGTGAAGAAGTTAGGGGAGACAGAGATATCGGTGTGTATGTGTGCGCGTGTGTGTAGGCAGTGAGATGATTGATAGGCTGTATAGGATAAGAGCCCAGGGCGCTGTCTCAAGGATGCGCCGAGCACAGGCCGAGTAGTCGACCATCCGCAGCCCAATATGGCGTTCGTCATGCAGCTTCAATTAATCAAACCGACTCCAACATGGCGGCCCAGTTCCCTTCCATTGGCTGATCATGCAGTAGCTGCATTAATAAACTGTCAAGCTTTCTTATATATCCTACCTATCTAGGCTGCTTGCTAGTTCTAACATTTAATTATTTTCACCCGAGCCTTGAACCTTTCTACTCCTACGTTCTACATACTCTACTACGATTGTATACAGCGTTCTTAATAACTTTTCTGTATAAAATGAGAAAGAAATCAAATAATGTAATCGATAATAATTTATGGAAGAATTAAAATTTAATAGCTTTAATAAATTTAATAACAGCATAAATACTTAGACCATATACAGTAAATAATTAACACAATTCAGTTTTACACCGATAGAAAAAAGATTGGAATAATATGAGAGAAATTATGTTTAAAATCTGAATCGTGTGATGCTGTCTTCAATTTTAATAAAATATTAATCAGCCTATTTACTATTTTTTTTCAAATATGAATAAAATAATCAAAACAGTATTCTTTAAAAAAAAAAGATTTTTAGTTAAAACGATTATGTGATCTTAATTTTAAAGCTGTCTTTTATTAGAAATTGTCAAAGCAAACAATAGATTTTCAAAAATAGACTGACAGCTTTTCTAATAGTATATTGTATTATAATATATATATATAATTTTATAGGGTTATTTTATGTAACAGATAAGTGTGCAACATATATAAATATATGGAACTTATCATTTTCTTATATTTATTAAAATTAATTCTATAGCTACAGTAATATTATATTATTCTTAGGAAAAATACTGTATTTAATCAAACTAAGACAAATTTTGTAAATTCGATATATAGTTTAAAATCAATATGTTGTACATAATTTTTTTTTTAATATCATAAACTAATTAAACTTTGAAAATAATGATATTACATTAAAAAAAAAAAAAAAATTAAATGAATGATAAATTTACTAAGGAAATAGTATATTAAGAGGTATTTAATTTATAAAAAAGAAAAGAAAATCCTGTATTTTATTGAAAAACTAATTTAAATATGAAGAACCTTTACGCACTGATGTTATTCAATGTCTTGTCAACGTTAAGATTCTAGGGTTTACGATGCGTAAAATCGTGAGTTTTGACGCAGATGATGCGTGTCATCAACACTTCTTTGTATTTAAAAGACCAGTGAAGTAAATAAAATAAATAAAAAGTTATTTAATATAATTAATTTAGAGATCGAAGTAGTTAAGTTTAAAAATATTATAAACAAACCTAATAAAAAATTAAGAATATATTAAAATAAGGCAATACAAAAAATTATAACATTTGATCAACATTTTAGGAGCAGGAAAATAATTTCAAAGTTAAAAAGTAGTAAGAAAATATATAATTATTAAGGAATAACAATAACTAATTTGAAATTTTTAAATATTTAGCTATATTAAAAAAAAAGATGTGGACATCAAATGATTACCTGGTTATTAAACATTTTTTTTAATATGAAAGGTACATAAAATTTTATTTAATTAATAACGTGATTTTTTTTATATTTGATTTTTTTATATTGTTATTATTGAATTATTATTTATGGTAAAAACGTTTTAACAATCAGAGGTTAATAATTATTAATAAATCAATAAATTTAAATTTAAAAAAAAGGAGATGACGTCGGATTGGAACCGATGCGCCTTCCCCTAATATAAGATCCAAACATTTCATTAATTAAAATTTTATTTGGCCACAACTTTGGAACTAATGAAAATAATACCACTTATGAACATCACTGAAAACCTTTCAATGAGGATTTATTACTGCAGTAAGAAAAACTGAAAATCAAAATATTTTGGATTTGGTTCAGATTGAAATCAAAAGGGGATGTGCACAACTAGATGTAACAACAGTCCTAAATCCAAAATTTCAACATCCTACGAATAATCGCTTTTTAGTTATGTGAGATAATATGCACGTACTTACAAACGAACAGACGACACGCCGAAACTAGACAAAATGGATTCAGGAATGATCATAATGGATATTTTCATTGTTATTATTATTTCACGTATGTTGATAAAAACATTAAAAAAATGCATTTTATTGGTCATTAAAATGAAATAACAAAGAAAAAATCTCGATAAATTTTACCTCCATCCCTTCCTCAAAAAATACTAATAAATATAAATAAAATGTGTATTAGATGGATATTTTGACTGTTAAACAAACATTATAATAAATAATTAGTTGCTATCTCTGTCATAGATATGTCTTCCTAGGGGAAGAATTCCAATTTTCGGAAATTTTTTATTAAACTACTAATATTGTTTTAATAATTAGATAGAATCGTATAGGTTGACATTTGGGATGAGAAAACCACATGCCTTTATGAACCAGAAACAACGAAGAATCTGCTGTTGGTTACTATTTCCCGTACCTAATATGTAAAGAGTCTAACTTGAATAGAAGAAGTACGTATTAAGAGATAAATAAAATAAGAAGATGTCTGTAAAAAAGATATAATCTATTAACGTAAATTAGTGTTGGCAAGACTGAAAACGTTAGAAAGTGCCTATATATTGAAAATATTATATATTAAAATAAACTATAAATACAAAAGCAAAATAAAAAATCATGAAAATGTATAAATTTAAACTTTCTTGAAAGAAAATATTTCCTATATTTTATTGCGACAACTTCCATGATTCTTGCATTATCAGATATATTTCATTTGTTTGTAACCAAAAGATCTTACCATTTATTTTACGAGTGACATGATAAACAAAATGTATTTTTATAGACAGTTATGCTAGGAACAATTGTTAATTTCGATTATAGCATTATTCCGATTGGAAGTTGAGATTATGTCTTAATATAGTTTAAAATGTTGATTATTGAAAAACAATAACTATGGAATTTTTTTTTGTTTAAGTCTCACCCGAAAAAAAAGATGCATTAGTTAAAAAATAAATTACTTCAAAAACTGTGTATTAATTCTGTTGATTTTACGATTGAAAAATAAATAGAGAAAAGATCAATACGCAGATTATATAGGCTACTATTCAAAGTTTCCTCCGAGTATTTTTAAAATTACAACATAAATTGTAGAAGTTATCCGGTTTTTTTAGGTTTTAATAAAAAGCATACAATAAACAAAAATAGCAGGATTTAGAAATAGTATTATTTAAATTAATTTACGTGCAATCATATGAACGAGAGTTCCTTACTAATAATTAAAAGAAAAAAATATTTTGTACAATTATGGCATTGGTTGCAAATTTAATTAAATAAATAATAAACTAGTCAGTAGTCGATCACCAAAAACAATGGAAAGGTTAAGCCTATGTAAAACTAATATAAAATAAAATGTTTTTACATAAAATGCTATTTAAATCATAAAGAACCAAAATATTATAAATAGACCATCCATCCCTGCTACAACTAAAGCGGCAGTAGAAGTATCAGTAGTAATAATAATAATACTAATAATAATAATAGTATCAGAAGAAGACGGGCAATCAAAAACCCATTTACAGGAGTCGCTTTGTAGACGTGTCAAACGGATTCTGTAGCATAAGCTCTCTGTATTTACTACCTGATAGAGAAGGATTGCATATCTAAAGGAATATCATACCAGCTTCATGCATTATTCTCACTCCCAACATCACACTTTCCTACACACCTCTTCACCCACTTCATACTTCTACATCCATCGTGCTAGAAAACAACCGCACTCTCCATTCTTTATAGGCATATTCGTATATGATCCGTAGCAAATTTTACATAGATACATTATCTTTATAAAATATATAAATTTTATACAGTGATTCTAAGGGATAAAAGAAAAGGTTAAAGGATATCTACTATAGCAAATAAGATCCGTAAATATGAATCGTAATAAATTTTAGAGAAAAACGTTTTATTCTTTAAAAATTAAAAAAAAACTATTAATAAATTTATCTCTTTTTTATTAGGTTAACTACTAAATCATTATATCAGCTACATAATAGTACAAAACTTCATTTAACAGATTATGAATTACTATTTAATTTAAATAGATACTGACTAAAAATACCCTAGCTGACGTATGTTATACTGAACTTAAAATGTATAAGGTAGGTCTATAGGTAAGCAGTAAAAGTGTAATTTGTTGGATGTTAGCTTTTTCGCTTAAACATTTTCCCACAACAAGTTTAATTATTTTAATTGTTTTCTCTAAGCAGTTCAGCCACTACAGGGTGTGTGCGTGTTTGTGTGTGTGTGTGTGTGTGTG
>JAAAKQ030002380.1:5358-18889 GCA_010016005.3 Zanna intricata | reverse complement strand
TCAGAGGGATGAGATGAATGAATTGTAGCGTGTGTGAAAAATGCCATGCCTGACCAGGATTCGAACCCGGGACCTCGGGGATAGACCTGGTATGAGCTGTTTGTTATTTAATAATGACTATAACGGTTTTGGCAATAATTTATACTCATGTTACATCAACACCTGAAATTATGCAAAACATAAAAACTGTTATTTTACAAAACTTGTGCTTGATTGTAAAAAATTGTCAGAATTCATTAATTCAGCGTAAAGTTTAAGTTAGAAACACAATGAACTTTCGTGTTTACTAGTATACTTGATTGATAAATAGAGTGATCCACAAAGAATTAAGTGAATTTGAGAGTGATCTATAAACTTTCAGGACATGTTCTGCTAGTGAAAATAAAGAAGAAAGTTCATAAAACATAGGTTCGGAGACGCTTCGTTAGCGAGTATCAGCTGGTGAAAAAGTTGTCCCTGATTTCTGCGAATTCAGTAAATTATGCCAGATTGTAATTCTTGGGAATAAAATTAAGGAATAAATTCAATGGTTTTATAGTAAATATATCTTGAAAAATAAATAAAACCTAGAACTTTATTTTCAGTATACTTTGAGAAATCTGAGGTCGAAAAATACAATATTTTTTCGTAAAATAAATTTGTTAAATGGGTAATAAAGGTTTTAAACAAAACTTGTAAAGAATTTTATCGTAAGTAAAATTGTATGAATAAATTCTTGAGAAATTAAATACAAAATAAGAATTTGGAAGTTTACTAAAAACAAAACATTGCACTTATTTTCCATGATTACGTTTCGGTTGATTCATACTTGAACATTTATTAGTATTATTTGCTACAGCTATTGGAAGATGCTCCTCTGGTAACAAGATGGAAGATTATTTTCCAGCTTGATGGGACAACTTCACACTCTTCTCTAGCAGATAGATATCATTTAAATTGACTTTTAACAAATGGATTGAAGTGGCGGACCTATCAACTGGCCTTCAAGGTTGCCTGATCTAACACCCCTGGACTATTACCTGTGGATTCACTTGAAATCATTAGTATATGAATAAAAGTACAGTACTTTTTAAAACATTCTTTATCGGGCGGAATCCCGATATCTACTGAGGTGAAGGACATTTTCAGCAGTTAATTTAATTGTTTATAGATTGATTTTACTGTTTGAGTTTGCATTTATTATTTTAATATATTTACTCCTTCTTTATTGTAACACTAAATTTTTTTCGTTTAATACATAAATCTGCCACATTTTGATGATATGTTTTATTTTTAATAAAATTCAAAATCCTAACGTTTAGATTTAGTTTCTTTAGACTTTATTCATACCACTTTCTAAGAATAAAATTTTCTGCACGTTTTCTTTAAACATTGTATATGTTAATGCCTACTAAATAAAGTTATCTTACAACAAACATAAAGTAGTATTTTTTTAGACCTCAATCTTTTGCCATACTTCTAAAAAATTATTGAAAATTCAGGTCTAAGTTTTTTTTTTTTGTTAATTTTTTAAGTCAGATTTCTCATAAAACCTCTAGATTTACAGTTTAATTTTGGTCCCAAGGATTACAGTCTGTTTTAATTTCACAGAAGGCACAGAGATCAGGACAAAATCTTTCGCTAACGGAGCGTTTCTGAACTTGTGTTTATGAGAATTTTATTCTTTATTTTTACTAGTAGACCATGTCCTGAAAGTTTCTTACATTATTCGTGAATCATTGTATATATGTCTTTACAGTACTTATCTTTTGTAGTTTGACGACTATTAACAAAATATAATATAGTAAAGGGCTTGATTCATTATTTGTTAATAAATATTGCAAGCTTCATATAAATGACTGTAACATTTTTTGTTTCAAATTTATTGAGATAAATCAAACCATTATGGATTTATTGTAATAAATCTCATAATAATGAGAATTTAAGTAATGGCTGATTATTTTAGGATTAATATACTGTTTATCTGAATTTACAACAAAAAATTAACAAAGCCTACTTTTTTTACGTATTAAAATATATCACTGAATAACAGTGAAAATAAGATTGAAACAATATAATTTTTAATAATTATAAAAATTATTGATATAATTTTTTAATTTATTAATCGGTTATTTATTTATTTATAATTAATATTATAATATATTTTTCAATGAGTAAATGATTAAAAGTGTAGAGATATTGTTATCAGTTTTTTTGTCTTTATCCTGAAGAAAAGCGTACAAGACTTTTTTTTCAATAGCAATAAACAATGCCAATTTAGAAATTTTAAACTATTTACCTCAGGAGCAACTATCTTAAAGCAAGAATAAATATTGATTAATTTGTGACTTATTAATGAAATGTTTTATTTAATTTTAATTTAACTAAGCTAATAAATTAAGCTAAGCTTTTAATTTAACTTTACTTAGCAGCAAATCAGAGAGGTTTTAAAAATGTGTTTAAAGGTATGATTTAAAAGGTAATGTAAGGTTTAAAAGTGTTTAGAGGTATCAAAAAGTATTTTCCTTTATGTAACGGGGATACTTTCCATCTGAATTAGAAATAAATTACTTGAAACTTTCTATAATAATTTATGAATACAATTATAAATTATAATTTATTAATAATTAATTTAATTATAATTTTATAATAATAATTTATTAATTTATTTATTATTAATTAATTATAATTTATACAAAAATTAAAATATTTTGTATGCTTCACTTATAAGCTATAACCTATGAAAAATAGTACGCTTTATTAATGAAATTAAAAGAACCTGAATTAATTTTTAAAGCATGATATAGATTTGATAAATTCTTAGTATTACCCTCATTTTCATACGAAATTAAACTTTTTTTCTAACTTTTCATCGTAGGGATTCAGCACTTCTCCATAACTTTAAGTTCTGTGGCAAACTCTTATTCGTCATAAACCACTTAAATCTTACTATATTTCTGCGAGTATATTGTCCCTTCACGGCGTTGAATAAAGTACACCTTCAATTAATATTTATAAAAACTTAACAAAATTAAGAGTCGCAAAACTCCCGGAAATTGATATCACCTTAATAAGAAATGATTTTTTATAAATTTAGTTTACTAACGCTTGTAGGAAAGTATATTATTTAATGAAATAATAAACTTAATTAATGAAATAATTGAGATATGAAGTAAATTACTGTTCTACTATTTAATGGTTTAGTAAGCTCAGTAGAGTATCATAAATTCTGTGAGAGTTTTTATATTTCTCCCTAACAGTACATAAAATAGTCATTGGCCTGTCATCCGGAGGTCCCGGGTTTGAATCCCGGTCAGGTATGGCATTTTTCACATACGTTACAATTCATTCATCTCATTCTATGAAGGTATACCTGGAGGTAAAAAAAAAGTACATAAAATTAAAAATACAAAAAGAAATTTTTATAAACTTTTCCTCGTTTATAATAAAATGTTTAAAAACGATAATTATTTGTATATTTTGATATAACCTTTTGACAATCTACATGACATTGTTTTCAAACTATCTAATACAAATTATTATTCTAATTCGTAATTAATTAATTTGTGAGAAAGTGATTAACTAATTATGAGTAAAAATTTGTATTAGTATAAAAAAAGAATTGCTGTTGAATTATACTGGAGAATATTAAATAAAGAAAAACATTGGAAAATTTAAATAACTGAAAAATAAAAACGGAATAAGTACTTCCATTAGAACTTACACTACATATTTTGGCAGAGATCTGTATATTAAATTTTTTTTAAAACTGAGAAATTTTTGCTTTACTATTGAACTTGCAAAGATGACACAGTATTTTAACAGTACTACAAATATTGGAATTCATTTTTCCTAGAAATACAGTTAATATGATTAAAAAAATTGTAAAAGATAATTAGAAAAAGTTAAAAATTAAATAAAAAGAAGTTGCATATTTATAATCATTTATTTAAGATACAAAATTCTCAGTTTTACACTTTTAAAATGTTATAACAAATTTATCCTTTTACAGATGAAATTTATCTTGTGTAAAACAAAATTTATGGAGGAATTATCATAAAACAAAATTTCATAGAAATATCTACATTTTCTGTTCTCACAGTATAAATATACACGTTTGAAAATAGAGAAAATTTTCATATTTCTAAACCAGTTTCTAAGATTGGAAAAGGAATTCATTAACTGCGTAATTGAAAGGGAATTCGTAACAGAATATAATAAACTGATGTCAGTTAATAATGTATCTAGTTAGTTTAAAGTTGATCTTTTTTAATTTAAGAATAAATTAAATGACTGAGAAAACAACATTCGATTTAAAGACTTGATCCACTACAGAAAAGTATAGATTAAAAAAAAAGTAATACTACTGATATTTCTGTAGAGATATGTTCATTACATTCAGTGGTCAATTAAAGTGTAAAATAAACAAGCAGTGACAATTAATAAAATTAACTTGAGGATTGACTTAAAATATCCTTTCGGTAAATATAACGGCTTAAAAAATAATTCATCTTATTTATTTTTTATTTTTATTTTAAGAAATATTTTAATTTAAGATACCGGATGGCTAACAACAAACACGAATAATAGGAAAAAAAACGATTTACCATAAACTCTGTGAGCTCTTTTTTCTGTTTAGCCTCCAGAACTACGGTAAGGTATTACTTCAGAGGATGATATGTACGAATGTGAATGAAGTGTAGTCTTGTACAATCTCAGTTCGACCACTCCTGAGAAAGTGTGGTTAATTGAAACCCAACCACCAAAGAACACCGGTATCAACGCTAAAAACGAGAAACTTCACGTTGATAAAAATAAAAAATGGATTAAAGAGAAACCACGTTTAATAAATACTTAAAGCTATTTAGATTTAGTGAAAAAGATATTTTTTTTTTAATTAGTATTCATGAAGTTTTACATTTAAGTAATTTTTAACATCATAATGAAATAAATATAATTATTAAAAAATGTTATTATTTATTACAATGAAAATTAATCAGATAACCTTATTATATATTTTTCATCTTTGTTCCTTTTATTGTATTACATTTTTGTTAAATAATCCTATTATTATTAAATTCAACATTTGTACTTAATTACTAAAATATATATATATAAGAAAGGGCTCTCTTTGCTAGACCTTTCCGTATTGTCAAACTGTGGATTGGCTCAACACTATGTTATCCTCTAACATATGAAAATGAGAAAACTGATAAATGGCAACTAAAATCTGTCAAAATTATAAAAACTATCGGTGTATAGTAATTTTTCAGAGCAACAGTTTGGTTAGCGTAGAATTCGAAAGTTTCTTGAGTATTCTGTAGTGTGAGGGTTTCAGAATAGTCGCCTCCCATCTTAAAAATAATTGTAGCTAGTTACCCGCCCTTCGGTGGGTAAAAAAATATTTCCTATACATTTTTGTACTTTTGTAGTTTCTTAGTGTTACCAGACATACACTACGAGAAGGTGACCGTACTTCTTTTCTATTGATTATCCTTGATCCTATTTTCTATTCATGTCCATGAAATACCTCAAAGATCTAATAATCTAAGAATTTCAATGTACTAATCGTATAATAGCTGCTAGATAATAGATTAATTAAACAAAAAGCTTATGTATGGATTTAATTTCAAAAAATAAATTTCATTGATACTACATTTTAACCTTTAAATTCGGAATTTTGAAGAAAAAAATTCAGCGTGTACTTATACCGTAAGAAGAATATATAAAATTTTTTTCAATTTGTTTTCAGTAGTTTTTGCTGGGCATTGATGAATCATTCAGAAAGGATGTGTTTTTTTACACGTATAAGTATTAATGATTAGCAACAGTAACAGGTATATTTATAGTTGTATAATAGATTAATTAAACAAAAAATTTATATTTAGATTTCATTTCAAGAAAGAATATTTCAATTATTAAGGAACAATCAAATAATAAAGTTTTACCCGAGACAAGAGTTGGTTAGCTTTTTACGACCCTTTCCAAAATTGTAAGAACTAAACCTAATATGTTTACCTAAGTTTCAAAAATCACATTTTATTTCTACAAAAAATTTTACTAAAGAGATTAACAGAAATGTTATTTGGTGAGATAGTGGAAAAAGTAGTAATAATTAAGAGGATGTTGTGTTCTCCGGCATTCATTTAAATTATTACGGCCAAGATCAGATTAACCAGTTACTTTATTAAAAATACATAAATCGCATAAGAATGGCGGTTTATATTATAGACAAACACATACATACATTTTTCTTTCAACATATGTTCATTTCATGAATTTCCATCAAAGTTGAGAACCAGGGATCTTCCAGCATGATCCACATGGCGACCACAGTAAATTTTTATCTTAAATATTTTTAGCGTGTAAAGTGCAAAATAAATTTTATTTACGATTAGGTATACAAATTTAGGCAGTGTTAAAATGGATTTAAATTTTTTACCATTTATTTTATCTGGTTTTCAGAAAAAAGATAAGCACTACTTTTACAAGCATTATGAGTTTTTGTTACATCAGACTAGTTCAGTTTTATAATAATGCTTATTATCAATTTGTTTTTTTATATTTTATCTCATAATAAATGTAATAATTAGATTTTTTTTTAAATTTCGACCGTTCAAAAAATATTATTGTAAAACTAAATTAAATAAATCTTCAATCTTTTGAACATAATAAATATTTCCTTCAATATTTAACATTTTTCTTTTAGATTATGAACAATACAATTTACCATTATCTTAAATGTTTTAATAATTATATATTTGATTTATTTTTTATTTAAGAAAAAACCAATTAACACGATCCTCTACCTCATTTCTTTTTTCCCCTGAATATTTTTTATATCTTCTATGTAGTTGAAATAAGTATTTTTTCTCATTAATTTAGCAATTTTTTAAAATTATTTTCATCTTTTGTTTTAGTAACAATATTATTTAACCAACGTCTGCTTCAAGTATTCCTCAGCCAGTCTTTTTCATATGATATAATTTTTTTTCTGTTTAGCCTCCGGAACTACCGTAAGGTATTACTTCAGAGGATACATGAGGATGATATGTATGAATGTGAATGAAGTGTAGTCTTGTACAATCTCAGGTCGATCACTCCCGAGTTGTGTGGTTAATTGAAACCCAACCACCAAAGAATACCGGTATCCACGATCTAGTATTCAAATCCATATAAAAGTCCTTCAAAATCTTTCAATAGGATTTGAACCTTAAAACTCTCGACTTCGAAATCAGCTGATTTGCGATGTCGCGCTAACCACTAACCAGAGCCCGATAGGTTCATATCATATAATTTTTTTTTTTAACCTCCGTAACCACAATTAAGTATTACATCAGAGGATGGAGATGAATGGTATTGGTGTGTAGCGTGTGTGGAAATGCCATGCCGGACCGGCATTCGAACCCGGGACCTCCTGAATGAAAGGCCATACCATATAATTATATTAAATAATGCTAACGGCTTTAAAATAAAAAAATATTTTTTGTAGTAAATTATGTACAGAAATTAAAATAATTTGCAGTAATTTAATCTCTGCACAAGAATAACGCAAAAAATGTTTTAAAAAATTAATTTTGGAAAAATTTAATTTTAAAGTAAATTTAACAAATATTAAAAAATATGTTTCTAGAATTTATTTTGAAAGTTATTCGAATGTGTTTTAATTATATATAAATGCAGGATTCTAAATTAAAAAAATAAGTACTTAAAATTTACGAAACAATTGAAACAATATTTTATAAAAATATTTGAAATGTTTAGCAAATCGATGATTGTACTTATCGTGCAAAGCTGTAAATGTATTAAAGTAGTGGCTGATACAACTTTTTAATTGTGTCATGTAATAGATATTGTAAAAAAAAAAAGTGATATTATGTTTTTGATATTAACTTATTTTTCCAAAAGCTATCAATCACTCATCTTTACACATACGTATTTTTTTAAATATTTCCAACTTTTTTTTTTATGTTTATCTAATTTATCGCGAGATTACATTTCTGCAAATATTATTACTTTTTCCGTAGATAATACTATAAGAAAAATAATATGAAACTTGGGTTTAAGAATAAAACTAGTTTTAAACTTAATTTTAAAATTTTTGTTTTAAAATTTTATTCAGCTGGATTGTGATACCTTGTTTATCAAATGCTTTAGAATATTCTTTTGCCAAAAATTTCCCATGCTGTCTTTTTTTTATATAATAATCCCGTAATCAATTTAAAATTATCAAAGAAATAAAGCTGTAAAAGACATTTGAAAATAAGTAGCCATCATGATAATCAAATATTTTTATATAATACCATGTGTTTTAATAAATACGAGAGTTATTATTCATATCACTTGAACAAATAATCTTTTGAACAAATCCTCTGACTTTTAATTGTTGATTCATAGAGTTTATTTGTTTGATCTTTTTACTTTTTTTTATGTTGCAAATCATCTTTTTCGATGAAGAGAAGGGTAGACTTCATCTATTCTTCATATAGAGGAATTCGTTTTGTAATGGTTAACTTTTAATTTTTGATTAAATTGTTGATTTAAACAATTAAGTTGTTGACATAGAGTTATATATAATAAATGACATAGGGTTAATTTGTTTGATTCTTTTCCTTTTTTTATTCTATAAATTATCATTATAGATAGAGTGAGTTCATAACACTTTAACTGTCCGAAGTAAGTGGTGCCTTTATGGCATAGGATCTTCAGCTACTGTATGTAATATTAGAAATATTGCAAATTCTGAAAATTTTATAGAGATTGTTTTAAAAATAATTTGCTTATGTTTAAGTAATCTTTACTTAAATAAATACAGAATAGCATGTAATATAAATTCTTGAATAACAAAATAAAATATAAACAAGTATTTTCTTAGACAACACACTCTTCTTTCTACTGAATTTGATTAAGCTGCGTAGTAGTATAATTCGATAAAAGTTATATCAAAGGAAAATCCAAAAAGAAAGAATTTAAATAACTTCTGTTCCCTTTAGAAGCTTATGTTAGTTTAATTTCAGTATATATGGTAGAATATTACATACAAAACTACATGTAAATTGCTCATAATATTTGGATTGATTTTTTTTTTAAATCAATCAAAGTTGACGTTAGTGAAATTGATTGATTGATTTCAGTGAAATTGTAGGAAAGAAATACACCGAATACTCAACTTACTAAAAAAAAAAAAAAAACGCAGCTTTTTCAAGGGGTAGATTCTTTGTAACAGAGATAAAAAATTAAAACGATTGCAAGACTAATCTGTTGTCATTAATTGTGCAGAAGAAAGAAATTCAAACTTTAACAGACTATTTTTGTAATATATTAAACAAGAAGATTAGTGTTCAAAGTAACAATGAACCAATGATTACCAAAGCGAGGGGAAAATTTTAGCGAAAGCGAAAATATCCAAATAATGAATGGGCTTGTTTATAAAACATTAAGGTGGAAATATTTTTTTACAGAATGTATCATGTGTCCAAAATTTTGAATTATATAAATTAGGTTAAACCATTATTAAAATGTCTTGTAAAAGTGAAAAGAATATTAAATAAGAACACAAATAACTAAATTTTAACGTTTTTATAAAATATAATATATAAGGAAATTATAGAAAGTGCATAATATTTATTGTACTTTTTTTAATTTTAACTAAGTATGTAATACTACAACAAAAAGCGCATTAACAAAAAGTGATATTTTTACTTTCATTTAAGAAGCAGTTAGGGTTATTATGATAAGTTTATTTCGAATATTTTAAGATTTTTTTTTTTTTTTTTAATAAAGAAAATTATTTCATATATAGTAAAAAGTCAATTTAAGATAAATTACAAAAATAATTATTCTACATTTATAATTAAACTTAAATTTTTTTATTCTATTTTATTTTTTTTAAATTATTTTTAATTATCAACATGGGATGACCTATCACCTTAAATATTGATATCGAGTAGGGATGATAACAGTACAGTATATAAGACGTCGACGGGTATGGTTTCGTCACCTTCAACATGAAGTCCTCATTGGTATTGTTGGTTCTCGTTGGCTTTGCTGCTGCCGCCGTCCATCCTTACGGACAGTCCAAACGACAGTGCTTCAGCGGTTTCTTCAACAACCAGAATGAAGTTACTCCAGTAAGTCAACAACAACAAGAACAAAACCAGAACAACAACCAATACTACAACAACAACAACAACCAATATAACAATAATCAAAATGGAAATAACCAAAACAACCAGTTCCAGAATCAAAATAACAACCAGAATGGACAGAATGTAAACAACAACCAGGACCAAAATGGTGAGTACATGATTATAAATTTATATCATCATTTAAAATATATTTTAAATAGCAAATATTTAAGGCAGATAATGTCATGTTAACATATTTTGATTAATCATTTATAATAAAACACAATACAAAAAATAAAATCATTTTCATATATTTTATGATCGCTAAATTTTAATATTAGTAATAATAATGAACCAGAAAATAGAAGATAATTTGTAATAATGATAACATTATTTGCAATTTTCAATTGTTTGTATAATCTACATTTTATGTACTTTTAAAAAGTAAAAACACTCTTGTTTTCATGAAACGGTTTTTATAATTTTAATTAAATACAAAAAGTTGTGTAAATATTGTTTTGAAATCTGAATAAAAAAATACCCCAATGCTTTAATTTAATGCAGCATTTAAAATTATACAGTTAAATATAGACTTTGATGGAAAAAATTGTTCTTACGAAACAAAAATCAAAGGATAGTTTGGATAATGTTTAAGATAATGTTAGGATAATCAGTTAGGGTAATGTTTCTTTTTAGATAACAGAAATATATTTATTTTAATAAATTTTGATCAGATAAATCAGATTTTATTATTTTAATGAATCTAATAAGCACAGCTTGGATCTTTTAAAATAATTCTATTTCTTCTAATGCAAAATAAAATATTACTCACGGATTAATTACATGCATAAGGTTTATTTATGATTATTATTGTTATAATAAGCTTAATAAACGAATAAGTTATCTATGTATAACTTATTATGAATTATCTATGAATAACTTATTCTTTGCTATGCAGTTAATAGGATAATGAAATTTGCAATAATAATTGATTATTGAGTACTTCACAAATAGAATTTTTTTTTTTTTTGTAATTTTCTGCATAAAAGGGAATGTTGAAGATTTATAATGTAAATGAAATCTCAGAAGATTTAAAAGGTTGTACACAGATAAAAATATTTAAATATTTATGTTGTAAATTAAATAATATATTATGACAGGTATTATGGTTACTTGTAATAATATGTTAAAAAAATATTTCTGTAATACATCTGCGGAGTGATAAAAAAGGAAACGGAAATAATTTGAAGACTGATTCTAGTGTTAGAAATAAGGGAAAAAGTTCATACAAATATTGTCCAAAAACGCCTTATTATCCAGTTACGGCTAGCGAAAGATTTAATCCATTTTTCAGTTCTACCGTTGACATGAAATTACTTTGAATTTTTTAAGACATTATGTAAGCAATGAATTTGATGGTGTCTTATAGTTTTACTTCCCTTTCCTTTCCTTTTAAGTAAAGGAAGTAGTGTGATCGCAAAAAATTTCGGTTTTCAGATTTCAACGGAAATACCCATTTTCACCATCCCTTAATCCATTTTGACTAGTTTCAGCGTGACGTCTGTACGAATGTACCTTGCATAACTCAAAAACGATTAGCCGTAGGATGTTGAAACTTTGGTTTTAGAACCGTTGTAACATATACACCTTTCCTTCTGATTGCAATTACTTGTTCAAAAATGTCCAAAAAAGCCCAAAATTGAAAACATTTGCATTTTGAACTTTTTCTTAATTTAGCGCAGTAATATGCGCTCATTGAGAGCTTTTCAACGATATATCATAATTACTTATTTTCATTGGTTCAAGAGTAATAGCCAAATAAAATTTTAATTAATAAAATATTTAGACTTAGGACAAGGAGAAGGCACATCAATTCGAATTCGACTTCATTTCCTCTACTAATTTTTTTTTTTTTTTTATTTAAATACATTTATTTACTAATAATTATTAATCTGTGATTCTAAAAATAATTTTACAATAAAGAATAATTTAGTAATAACAATAAAATATCTATAAATATATATATAAAAATAATATATGAAAAATAAAATTTTACATACTTTTAAAAATGTGTAAATATAATTTAATAGGCGTACAAGGAAGTCACGTAGAGTCCATTTAAGATTTTTTAAATTAAAAACCAAATAATATATGTCTGGGAACTGTAGCTTTCGTAGGTTTCATGGTATCTAAAGTCAAACAGAGAAATTTGGTGACGAAAAACAAGATTTTCTTTTGTTTTAAGTACAATAATTTTATTAAATGCGTAAACTTTACTATCAAAACTAAGAGATAATTCAGTTTTGAGAAAATTATTGAAATAAAGTTTACAAAAAAATAAAATAAATCAACTTTTATTAAAAAAAAAATAAAAAAATAAAAGAACAATATTTTGAATTTGTAAAAATTAAAAACAACTATATTTAGTAAATACATGTCTCGTGTGTATGTGCGTATATATATAATAATACTAATAATAATTCGTATATTTGACCTAGCATATATGTGGCTGATTCATTCGTAAATGTGTTTTGAAAAAAATACCAAAATAATTTAAGAATGAAAGGGATTTTTTTTCTACAAAACTTATGTTAATATAAAAAGAATAAAAACATATCTTCATATATGAACAGAACAGTGAATGAATTTTTGCAATATTAATACGGGTGTTTGCACATAGTAATACTCATTTATGTTAGACGATATACAAACAAGTATTATCTTTATTGAATTACTATTTATATCAATGTTGATCGTAAAAGCATAAATCGTAATACTGGGTGCGAGTGAGTGGAAAATGTTTAATTATATACATCAATTGCTATTTCCCATGAAACAATATATCCCATGAATATTTAGTGGGAGCTTCATTTACAGATTAATTTAACTATATTTATATTTTAAATAAAATAATGTGATACTGCAGTTATGACCATAGATGATCTAAAGAAAATTTAGATAAATGTACGAAAGTATAACCCATAAATACTAAAGATCACAGATTTTTCGGACTACTTCATGAAAAATAAAAGCAAGAATATAGTTTCAGTGATTTAAGTATATTGATAGGTTACATTTATGTTAATTTTTATTGACAAACATAGGTATTGCAAAACTACAGTGTAGTGTAGACACATAAAGATAAGCCGTGTTGCAATTCAGAATTTACTGCCAAATGCTTTTTTTTAAATTCAGATAAAAATAATATTTCTTTGTTTTCAGGTAATGTGTTCGGAAATAATCAAAATAATAACCAGAACAATAACCAATACAACAATAACAACCAGAACGAAAATGTGAATTATTATAACAACAACAACCAGAACAATAATAACCAGAACAATAATAACCAGAACAACAATAAATATAACAATTACAACAACAATAACCAAAATAACAACAACAATAACCAAAATAACAACAAC
>JAAAKQ030002369.1:0-13606 GCA_010016005.3 Zanna intricata | reverse complement strand
TTGCAGAATTACTTACAAGATTATTAATTATAAAAAATTATACTATTTATTACGTAAAACTACTGACATAAAGAGAAACCATTAAACATCCAAAAAATTACAAGCAACTTAACATAGAAAACAATACTGATTATTCCTTTTGATAATATGTTTTATAAGGGTATAAAAACATATTTGTATATATATATATATATATATATATATATTAGTTATGCTGAGTTCTAGAGACTTCAAGGATATTACAATAAGCAGAATATTTTATCAAAAGTAAACACAGACATTAAATCAACAACGAAGCTCAATGGCAAAGACCGCTTAAAGCTTAAAGGTCGGGCAGAAATCATAGACTGGAATGGGAGAGATCAGAAAATACTATTCTCGGACATCGTACCAAAATATATGTAGCATTCCAGGGATATATAAAATAAATTTTTTAATAAAAATTTAATAAAACTAAAATAGATTAAAAAAATTTAATAAAATTCTATTTTTAATAAAAAATTTAGTTTAATAATAATAAAGAAATTATCAAGTTACAGTGATATTTCAAAAATTAAAATCGAATCTTAGAACAAATAGGCTAGGCCATTTCATTTTAATTTAATAATCTATTAATTTTAATTTCAAATGTATTTCGGCTAAGGATTACTTAATAAATATTTATATAAAAAGACAGAGATTGTATATCATTTATAATGCTCAGTGTTATTCAATATTAGGTAACAATATAAGAGAATTCATGTAAGTTATTATACAGAAAATAGCTGATATATTGCAGTTAATTGCCACTTAATCCCGTTATCATTAATTTTCTGGAAATTATTACTTTCTGGAATTCATTTCAGCTGGAGCCTTCTGTCTTTATTAAATTAATGTTATTCAGTACTTTTTAAGATCTATCCAAGAAATAAGTTTGTTTATTGTACTCATTTAATACAAAAGTATTGTCTTATAAGTTAGCATGTACGCATAACTTAATACGTTTTAATCGCATAAGTAAACTGATATTATTTATAAAATTAAAATAATAGTCCTTCTTTAAAAAAGAAGACATATCTGTGTGTTAAAGTAACTTGTATCAATTGTTTGAGGCACCTGTTGTAAAAGTAATCTATATCCAGTAATCCAAGGAAAACCCATATATGGGTTTATACAGATAAAATATATACTTTTTCAATATTAGGTCTAACTTTGAAAACAGAAAATTATTTTTGTATAAAATATTATATTTATAATATTTTACTATATTTATTGAGATGAATTAAATGTTATTTATGATGTCAAATAAGTAAAATAATTTTTAACACAATGATTAACTTCGGACAAGCCAAATTGAATAACATATAATTAACTGGTTAGAAGCTAGTAGCAGGTATAAGCATTATTTCGGGACCTATAAATTCAGGTTTGGGGAACTAAATTGCCATTACCTTTTATAACCATAAAAACATCTACTAATGACTTAGTACTAAAATGTCAAAATTAGAGTCTTGTAACGAAATATTTAAAGCACTTCATAGGAAAATGTATAACTTGTTCATTAAATTTCATAATGTCTTATATTGGTCATTGACATTATAGTTTGGTCTTAAATATACATTTTTTAAATTCACTGATATATTTATTTTATTTCTTAAGTAGGATTCAATATACCTTTTAATTTAATCTAATCATCGTAATTTTTACCGATGGAAAATTAATTTTACAGTATCAGTCACAACAACTTCGATTTAATACATTTATTAGTAAGAATTCTTATTGTGGGGAATTGATCATTGGTCATCAACCGTCAAAATCTCAAAAAATCCAATATTTTTGTATGGATCCTTCACACATTTACGAAAAAGTAATGGATGATGCTCCATTTTTTTAAAATAATAATAATAACTTTGTAATTAATTCCCAATAAAACCCAATTGCTTATATAAGGAAAAGGTAATTCCTCTGACTAATTCAGCATTCCACTAAAAGACTTGATTTTACATATTTTAAACTAGCCCCACATAGATTTTGCTATAAAAAAACCAATGTCAATAAATAAAAAATAAATAAATAAAAATTAATTAAATGTCATTTTCTCATTAAATAAATGTATAATCTAAGGTGAATCGTCAGGAAATTCTGCCTATCCCAAAACCGTACGTTAATCTTTGTTAAAAAAGATAGTCGTAATAATAAATGTTTATACTATTACAAAATGTTATTTCACACCGAAAACTGATTAGCAGTCAACTACATGTGAGGGTTTTACATATTACTCAAAAGACTCGTATACATGTATAAAAGAAAGGTGAAAATTTAAACGGAAATAAAAAAATCATAATTTATATTTTATCTTGGGCAATTTTTTAAATGACAACAATATTATATGCAGTTATATATATTCATTTTTTGCCACTATTATTATGAAATCTAATCGGTTTCAAGAATTAAAGTATGTAGCCTCATAACTTTCAATATAAAAACAAAATGTACACATATTTTTCAGGAGCAGCATCCTTTATTGAAATCTGACCACACTATTATTTTCCATGCGAAACACTATACTTAATAATAATTGGCTAAACGTAGGAATAGAAAAACTGCCAAGCTAAAATTTTGAAAGCTCTGTCAAATATCGAAAAGAAATTGGAATATTTTTAATGCTATTTCAACCATGGAATAAGTAAATTGAAATTCCCTTTTTGTAATTATCTTTAACTTGGTAAGACGCTTGCCCTTTATGCCGTTTCCTACCTCCACCATTCGTATAATTTCTCGTCCTGTTCTGATTTGATAAATAATAATCAAAACAGAAATATAAATGTAAATTGTGACTAATAGTTCTCAACAGCCAAATAAAATGTAATACTTCAGACAGGTAATCTCATGTACTTGAGTTAAAAATGGACATCCTACACTACAATCGTGAAGTTCACTTATCTCTCATCCTGAACTTCGTTAAAGCTTTTTCTAAATTTTACTTTTTGGATGATAAATTTATTTTTTATTTACTGCTCACAGAACTCATTGTTTTTAAAATTCATTTCAAAAAAAATTTAAGTAAGTTTTTTTTTTCTTGAAAATATGTAGTGATTGATACGTACAAAGAAGAAGAAAGATTTTATGAAATCTTGAAAGAATTGAAATTCATATTTTACATTTATATTAAAGTATCATTAAATTTAAAATTTATGTTACTTTTTTTTATATGTAGGTTATTAAGCAGCTCGTAGGGGTTCACAGATCCCGTTATCTGAATGAAGCAAGATAGGGTACAAGTAGTTTGTTTTACGACGAAGCATAGAAAGATAAGACTAAAATTACAAGCTAATGATAGCAGAAAAAATAGTTGCTATTTTTGGGTCTATTACTATTGTCTATTGAAAAAATATGGGTATATAAATCAAGCCTTGTATTAAAGATATTTGAAAGTATTTTCTACTATTTGTTAAAAACGAAAAAATTTCTTCCAACGTTTTAAAACTTTTAACAGACCTCATGACTTTAGTAGCTCTTTTCTAAAACAAACATACATTCGTTTGCTTTTAGATTTAACACATCTCAGTATACTGAGCATATTGCTAACAAATTTTAAATACGAGTACGTACTGTGTTTCGTTTGTGAGATATATTTATTCTGAAGATGGTTTTTCTCTAGTTTAATATGTCCTTTAATGATGTTTATAAATTGATAGTTTATAAAACCATCGATTTCTATTAACTGAGAAATAAAAGAGATTTTTTAAAATAGTTGATACTTAGTTAAAAAATGATTCTTCTGATTTTCTTTCATTTTTTATCATTAATTTTCCAGGTTATAAGTGAATGAAAACGCAGCTCAATTTTTTTTAGAAACAGTATTGAATAGAGTAGCATTTTTCCAAAAAAAATAAATGTTGAATTTTTACCGCTTTATATAAGAGTTTAAAATCTGAGCTAATTTTATCCTACTGCAGTTATATAATTTTCTTGCCACTTAACGATTTCAAAATTGTCTGTTGGACCTTCAGAGTTTTCTATCATTATATAATTTTCGATGTTCAAGCATAAGCGATTCATTTTAAATGATTTTTTTTATGTTATACTGTATATATACGCATCGCATATTTCTTATAAATAATTTTGTTATTATATAATTATTAAATATTATTAGCAATGGGTATATACACCATTATTAAACACACAGATAGTTACGTGGTGGGTATAAGTTAATGTAATAATTTTAAATAAAACAGTCGAAAATTAATGATTAAGAAGCATTATCTGAGAAAAGTTTTAAAAATTAGTCTTATTTCACTGTTGTCAAAAGCAAATTCAATAAATAATCCTGTGAAAGTTTTTCCGACATCTGCACCGTTCCATTTTTGAAGATATTGAAAGTTTATCAGTGTTAGAAAATTTAATTTTATCAGATATTGGCAAAGTTATAAGGTTACTAGGAGGACCCAAACCATTCGTCGTACCTTGCGCTTGATAAAATGTAAACCTGCACAGAAGAAAGAAAGTTACCAGTTCTTTCTTACGCTATTGAAACACTTTCCATACGTTAACATTTTAAAATGTACTGAATACTAAGATAAAGGTAATAAGTGTATATATGAGTAACATCATTAGTTTTAACATCCCAATTAATTAATTAATTAATTAAAAAAATAAATCATTTTAATAGAGTACAATATTATTACTATTAAATCAATATCATTGCATCCATTAAGAGGTTTTTCCAGTAGAACAGTTATTAGACAAAAATTAATATTTTTTAATAATTATCATGATCATTGTACAACTCCAGTTTGTTAAATGTTGTTTAACAGTCTTTTCCATTTGATTTTTTCCAGGTAAATTTTGTTTGTTTCTGAGATTCCTCTTAGGTTAGATCACGTTTTGTTTGGACAGTCCATTTCGGCCTAGTCTTCTTATTTTTCTGTTGTCCGATACTTTCTTATTCAACCATCTTTGCGACTCTCTACTGCAACTAATCCTTTTAATGTTGCTGAACCACTTCAGTCTTGTTATTCCTATCATGACAGCGATTGTTGTAGGGTGAATCTAACTTGTTTTTTAGCATCTTCATTTTTAAGGTTTCACTTCTTGTTTCTTTTAATTACTGTTCTTAGGAACATAATTTCTGAGGACTGTATACTAAGGCCCCTTTTGTTTGGTACACATATCACCAGACTGTAAGATATTGGTAAAACATTTTATTAAACATTATCATTTTTTGTTTTCCTCGATACTTTTCATCCCATAACAGCTTTCTAACTTGCAAGTAAAAATTAAAACCTTATTAACCCTGTTGTCTAGGCCTCCCTTTGCAACATGTCTTTGAAGTTAGTAAGAAAACTGTTGCACTGTTTGTTATTTTCCTTGATCCAATTTTATCTCAACTGAATCACAGTGATTTCCAAACACCAATACCTCAGTTTTGGTTTTAGTGAAGTTTAGCAAACTTCACCCAAATAATGTAAAATTACCTTTCAAAGTTCAGTCTTTCATGGATTTTTTCAACAGTTAGATAAAAGAATGTCATCTGTGAATGCCAGAATCTTAAAATCCCTTTAATTCCGAGTTTTATTTGTTTCTTTATTTTATTCATTATAATAACAAATAAAAGAGAAGACAGGACCTTGCCATGCCGCAAACCTCTCTTACTTTCGACCTATAATCCTCATTCAACCTGAAAAGAAATTATTTATTCACTGTACAACATCTGAATTTTTGTGATTTAGAGTTTTAGGTACATTCTTCTTGTCCATGAATTCCTAAATATTGATCCTGGGTACACTATGTTTTTTCGATGTTAATGAATGCAAATGTTATTGGTTCGTCTTTTTCCCAATGCTTTTCTGTGACATTCCTCAAAGAAAATATTGAATCTGTTGCTGAATGATTGGTTCTACATCTACTTGGTTATTCTTCTAACTCATCCTCTATTCCTAAATATTTCTCAATAATATTTTACAAGATATTCAGTCCATGAGACAATAAAATAATTCCCATAACTGACATACTTCTGTAATGATCCTTTTTAAATATCAGTATCATGATACCTTTATTTCCAATCTGTTTGTATCTTTTCCTCTGCATTTATTACTCTCATTAGCCACTGATGGCCATAAAGCCACTGCTGCCTTCACCATCTATAGTTAATTCATCCTCTCATGCTGATTTTATCATTTTTTTTGCCTTTGCGGATTTTTCTAACTCTGACCAAGTTACTAGTGAGTCATCTTAGAGAACTCTTCTCAAGCAGTTACTTCTTCTATCAGTATCACTTTTTGTTTCATCTCGATTTGAAGTTAACAAATAATTTTTCACTACTTCTCTTATATCCATTTTTCCTTAACAAGTTTCCCTTCTTTGGTTTCTATGGCTTTTATAGCCTCAATTATCATTGATAAATGATGTTACTTTTGTAACATTACTGATCATTTCATAGAATAATTTCTTATTCCCTTTACAGTCCTCTCCAAGCTTTCATTAAAATCACTTCAACATCTATCCCTTACTTCAGCAAAAATAGGTTTTACTTTTTTTTTCCTTTTTCTATAGATCTGTCCTTTTAGTAGTATAATTTCTTTACTCCTGTTGGTGATTTTTCACTATTGTTTAAACATTTCTTTTTTTTTCATGGTTTCTTCCCTGTCTAAACAATGAATTCCCTTTCTGATCAATTTTTAATGTAGTCTGTCCACATATCTTCTCCGATTTACTAACTAAAATTTGTTCAGATAGGTTCCACTCCTTATTGCACACATTAGTAGTTATAACTGTATTTAATATTCTTTCTTATTAGCTTTTTTACTCAATTCCATCACATTAATCTTTAGTATTTTTTTTTTTTGTTATTAATGTTTAATATTTTTATATCAATTTTATTTTTTTTAATAACAGCCACAAGTAAGTGATTGTCTTACTTATTCATTCAGTAAAGCTTTCACATAATTTTTTGATTTCCTACTATTGCATCAGTCAATTTATAGTCAATTTTACAATTTTTATTTTCTTGTCCCAACTTTACCTAGTTATTTTATAGCTTCTTTTCTTCATCTCTAATATCTAAAAATTTTTACCAGTTATTGTTAGAATATTTGGGATTCAGTTCAGTTGTGTCTTATTTGTGAATTTCTCTTTTGCAAGTTATTTCTATCCACTTCCAATCTACAATTCAGGTTTACACTTCCCTTTTTACTTTACCTCCTTCCATAATCTGTTTCGAGACTACCTAAGATTGTGAAAGCAGATGGATTTTTAAGAGTGGATACTCACTTAGTAGACCGTATGTATTGTCTTTGAACTACTTCTTAGTCTGGTATTTCATGTTTTACCTGTCCAGCAAAGGAATGCCTGCAAAGGTCACATCCACTGGCATAGTTCTCAATAACATCAGGACACAAGCTCCACCATGAATGATAAGGTCTTGTACTCACTATGAGCAGTACATATAAGAATAAAACATTTTTTTTTTTTTAAAGTAGCAGATGAGAGTATTGTTAGTTATTGCAGCCGGAGGAAGCATTGTGGGCTCTTACCAAATAAAATCACTTTATACAGCAAAACCCCTTTATACAGCATGAACAAATAACCAACTTTTGGTGTTACTCAGTGCCATGTTCCATTTTTCATGGAACTTCAGATTAGCTCAAACAGTTCTGGAGACATCAACAGTAGCTGAGTGCCTATGAGGGCATCCAAACACCTCTTTGTCCAGGGTCTTCCATTACTACTCCTAACCAACAGTGGTTTTTTCCACTCTTAGTCCTTCTCCACACCTTATTCACCAGGGAACTTTATTCTTCACTTGTAGAACCATTCTGAACCAGTTAGCAAACAACCTCTATCCAATCTTGCTGTATAACACAAAAAAAACATCACCATCTCCGGGCTAGCATATTCTTCATCATTTGGCCTGTCTGCCAGCCATCTTGGACACATGAATAATGTATTGGGTAATCCTTCATTCCTGTTTCACTTATCCAGAAGTACCAAATTCACTGACAGAATACCTCCCATGACCAACACTTCTAAGGAATCACCCTCAACTAGACTGGCATGGCTTACACCACAAGTGGATAAAAAGCAATTTACTTCCTCTTCAGAGTTTTAGGATCATCCACATTTGCCAAAAACTTTGATATGGCTGAAGCTGACCTTTCTTATTTCTTAATCATTTGGTCTAAATGCTCTATGAATTTCCTGTTCCTATTGAGCCATACTCCAAGGTACTTCCTTCATAGGATGGCTGTATTTTCCAAGGCTGTATCCTGTATGATAGCTGTATTACAGTTTTGACAATCATAATACCGAATTGTAGTATCCTTCTCCTACATGTCATCTGATTACTACCTTTTTCCTGCTGCCAGTTGTAGTCCTCTTCCTAAAAGCCACTCCTTAATAATCTCATCCAACACATTCGCCTTTATCACTATCACATCTATTCCTCTAGCTGTTGCAACCAGGGAGAACTAGATAATCTGATGAAGCGATAGAGTTCACTACCTCTGGCCAATCGAGATCTAGCATTTCATCATATGCCAAATTCCAAAGTATGAGACCAAAAAAAACCTTGTGGAACATCATGCTACATAGCAACAGATCTCAAATCCTCACTCACAGATGTTGCAAAACGTTGCCTCACTTTAAAATATTACTGCCGTATTCTTATCAAATAAACACTAACTCTCATCTCCATTGATTCTTTTACGATCGTCTTCCAAGACTCACTATTAAATGTATTCATAACATCTAAGATTATGGTCACAGGGAATAACCTTCTGCGCCTGGTTCCATTAAAATCCATGGTGGACCTAAATCCAAACTGTCAATCCGAGAGTTCACCTCTATTCAACTTCCCATTCCAATCATCTAACTAGTATTATCTGTAGTAATTTACGAAGAACATTGATAAGGAAAATTGGCCTATAACAAACTATATGAACCAAGGGATCATCTACCTTTCTTCCTCTTTTTTTTAATAATACTAAGCAAGCACACTTCCACTCTTCTGGAATCAATCCTTCAGACAGAACAGTATCCATTACATGTAGGTTTGTCAGTGGTGCAACTTCAATTACCCTAGACTTTTCTCTTTCAAATTAAGTATTGCTACCTTCAACAAATCTGTGTTTAGTCAGTAACCAAGACAGTGCATCTTCAACTGAGATGCTACTTCTTTATCATTGCCATCCTGGAAGATTTCTTCTTGTTCTCTTACAACCATCTCTCAAATCATTACCCTCTCCTGATCATGAGTATACCGACCTCCATTACCATTCTTCCATTGCAGCACTTTCTGAAATTTCAGCTATTACCTGTGAAACTACTTCAGGTCCAACTTTCCTACATATTTCCATTTTCTTACTGAAAGCCTCTATAATTTCCATAAGTCAGTTCCTTTGAAGCTCTAGATTTTTCAAACCTCCTGCTGCCACCTTGCTTATCAATAACCACAACTGCACTATATCAGTGATCATTAAGGATCTCTTCCTTCATTCCATTTCAACTAGAAATTCCCTCGACCATTTCTTTTGAAGCTAAGGTAAGATCAAATACTGAACCATACTCCCCCCTCTCAAATGTAACAGCATCATCACTATTTAAGCAAATTAATTTCAGTGATGCCACTGCCTCTGCCTAGATTATTCTCCTCCCATCAGTAATCTGCCCTACCCACTCCAAACCAATTGTATTAAAATCCCCCATGATCAAACACCTCTTTTCTTTCTTTTTACAAGGTGCATCACTTTTCTACTATACAGTATAAATGAATTCCTCTAGGGGAGTATTGGGTGAGATTTAACAAATGAATTCTCTTATGTTGAATTCAACATCAAACATATTCAAACATAATGTATTCAACACCATCTACAAAATTACTTTTGACATAGTGATTAGAGACTCTCCCTGTGACATAATCATGGTTACCATTAGTCATCTATCATCAACTACCAATTTCCGATTTTGTTTTCACCAATGCAAAGTCTCCTCAGACTTCCCTTGCTGTAACCTATAGTAGGTCATGTGGCATTCCACTCCTGTTAATGTTAAGTTGAAGAAATTTCATTTCCCAGTCTTCGTATATAAGAATATGCCACCCTGTGGCATCTTTGCAACATCCTAAACTTATGATTGGTTCTTTGCGTTGACCCCTAAAATGACCATTCTTACCATAGTTAAAATCTTTGATTTATCCGATCTCATGAATCTAGCTGCGATATTTCCTGCCAACCAACATGTAGAGTATCTAATCACTTCGATAAAAAACCATATTCTACTTACTACAAAGCCACATTTAACTATAAACTTCATCAACAATATCTCAGAGTAGTTGGCTGAAATCACCACGGCAACCAGCTTTGTTACTGTCATAAACCGACCTCAATGACATGACCTGGCTTACATCTTACATTGTCACTTCCAGAACCAACCATTTTCTAACCTCTTTCACTAACATTAACTCATCATTGTCTTTTACACAAATATTGACATTTCTCTCTTATCTGTCTCTGAACATGACTTTTACTCCTTTGATTTTTTTTACACCTCTTTATAGCCTCTGTGCCAACACTTGCAGCCTTCAATTTATCTCAACTGCATTTCTGTTTATCATATAAAGGTTCACTGTAATGTCTTGTTCAACTCTATGCTTCAATTTTTTTAATAGTTCCGCATATATCCATCCTTCAGCCCTCAAAACTATCTGGATAGCCTCACCTGGAGCTTAACCAGTTGCCCTTTGGGTGTGATTCTCTTGCCTACATCCATCTTCTTCAAGCAGACTTGAAAACTGCGACCCTTTTTCCAGTCAATGTACTCCAGAGACCTCCTCAGAATCATCCCATTCCTATTTTCCATGGCTCCAAAAGGTACTTCTTCTGCCTTTTGTTGTAGCCTGTAAACTGTAGAAATTCTCTCAATACCTTTTGTCTCAGCCTCAGGAACCTACCACAAACACATAAACCTTTCTCTCTTTTAATCTCCATTTATTTCCCTATCAGTAAACTGATATTTTGTACATCAATCAATACCTATTCTGATTCTAACATGCAGTAATAAAACTTATATTTAACTTAGTGTTTAGAATTATTTCCTACATTTCTTTTTGTAAATACTGAGTTATTAAACATGCAGGAGAAATTATAAAGCTATTTCATGTAATAGTCTTTAGTTTTGTTCTTCTGTTGTAATCAATTGATATTCAACCTGAAGATGCAAGTCCAATCATATCTCCACATAAATGTTTATGCACCATAAAAAATTTCTACATGGTTGTAGAATCCTTTCCCAGCAATGAATTAAATGGAAGTGTGTTTAGATAATACAAAAATTTGTTTAAAAGAATTTTCTAAGAAATATTGAAAAAATATTCTCCAAACACTTGTAATCATTAATGTTTTAACACATTTAAATTTTTTCTTTAATTTTAAATTGAGCCTTATGTATAGATGATCATTGGTATAGCCTCATCAAATAAGATAAGACTATTTTATTTCTTATTTTAAGCAAAAAGCAATATGTATTGTTAGGAGAATTATAATTAAATTATTTCATGAATTTGTGTATACATGATAAATTTATGATTTTATTGAATGTAGTTTAACATAGACAAAGATATTCGAGCCGGCACATAAAAGTATAACTCCCACAATTTACACAAACACGCAATATGTTCATATTACTAAAAAATTTACACACGTTCAGACTAATAATAAATACATAACATGACTACTTTAGAAAAGTTTTTAATTATTAGCAAATCATTCATCTTATCTTAGTTACAAGCGTTCTGAAATAATGAGATGTAGAAAAGTTTTCTTTTATAAAGGATGATCACGTAGGTTAAATCTACAGATATAAAATATAAGATACACAAAATATCGTTAAAGCAAACAAATTACGTAAAAACTTTTCTGATATAAGTTCATAATTAATAGAATAACTTGATTTGGAAATGCGAAGAACGAGCTTATAACATAATAATACGTACAGAAAATTAAATCAAAAGTGCCTTCTTACAAATTGAACTAGACTGAGTATGAGAATCAAACCATGAAAATACGTGCTCAAGGCATGCACCGCTTTTGCAATGGAAAATCACGAAAATACAAGAAATAACTTCTCTTTTAACTAAAATTAATTTGTAATCAAGCATTCTTCAAAATCAATTTTTGTAGTTCTGCGTTAGCCAGTGTCATTAGGAATTTAGTCAGAGTAACAATTAAAAATTGAACTACTTTTAATAATTTTTTATGTAAATCTGGCAAACTGCAAAGACTCAAAATTGTAGTCAGTAAATTTTTCAGTATTTTAATTCGTCGTTGATTTTACTTCATTCAAATTGAAACTAAACTCTGTTTTAAGGAGCTTCAAGCAAAAACTGTACTTCATTTTAAAATATGGAAATGCCACTAAAACTTCCATATTGTTTATTTCCTTTTAAAATAATAACAACGCAACCTTTTAGAATTACGTTACTGAAATTCTTTAATTATCGTAAAATATAAATTTTAAAACTAAGAGATCTCTTCTTAGAAAACTAAAAAAAAAAACCAAGAATTGGTAAGAATTAATAAAAATAGGTAGATCATATTTAAAACAAATATTTACAATATTAATTCCACCTTATTTAATATTTTAACGATCTTGACTTAAATTCTTATTTAAGAATTTTAACAACATAAGAAAGATATATTTTATCTTATTTACGGAAGATTTAAATGTAAAGATTTAAAAAAAAATTATTTAAAAGAAAAATTAAACTAAATATAAAAATACTTGTGGAACTTTCTGCTCCATCAGTTTAATTTGAATTAATCTTATTATTATGAAGAAAAAAAAATTCGTTTGAAGAGATTCTTCTCCGTTCTTAAAGGAAAGAACGGATCACTTCACGAATTTATGGCCATTATCATTGTTGCACTGCACGTCACTTTGTAAGTAGTGGTATTAAATACTATCACATGTATTAAATACTTACTTAGTTAAGATATTTTGTAACGGTACACGCACAATTTTTCATCAGTGATTTGATATTCAACGCACAAATCTTGAGATATTTGATACACCACTAACAAAAAAAAGAAAGATTTAATTTTTAGTAAAATTACATTAGATTATGAATGGAAATTGAAACGTAAGCAAAATTTTGATAAAATGATTTCAACCATAGGAGATTTCAGTCGAAGCAGATACTTACCGGAAGTTTTTCATTAAATATTTAAATTTATTCATTTACGTATTTGCTCGTCAATCTTAAATTTTTCTCAATAATTTAATTTTTGTCTTTGAGAAGAAACGTTTAAATGTTGCTTTGGGTGGCTTTTAATTATGTTTTTTTGAGTAGAAAAATGATCAAAAATATATTTTTTCACATATTTCATTTTTTCTAGCTAAAATTTACCTGTTCCTATTAATTCTTTTGTTATGTTTAGCCTTCATATTGATAATCCTCTTGAGTAACAAAATTACTTCATGTAGTAGTAATAATGGTTAGAATAATCATATGGTCTAAAATCTCTAATAAATCAACCTACACGTATTACTGATAACACGAGAACTTGCATTGATCACATTTTTGTTAGGTTTAAGTCAAAACAATTTATGGAGATAACTACAGAAATATTTA
>JAAAKQ030002358.1:0-18892 GCA_010016005.3 Zanna intricata | reverse complement strand
CAACATGCATTCACAAAGGGTCAGAACGGAGGCTAATACCTCCCAAAGAACCACGTTCACGTGACATTCTCTTCTCGTCACATCTTAACCCATATCAGACCCAACATCACCAAGCCCGCTCGCACAAACGAACCGACCCCGGCAATGCCAAGCCTGATATTCCTACCGACGCTCCAGCAAAGCAGCGCAAACCTAAAAGGCATTCACTGCCCTGCCAGAGCTATGCTACAATGCAAACTCAGTATTAATAAAATAACCGTGGCTATTCTAACCCATCATCTGTAATAGTATTTTTCGGAAGTCGGAATAATCAAATAGAAAGGAAGCGAAAAGAACATAAAAATTCCGTAGTCAAAATAATAGCAATAAGTTAACTGTTTTATTGTTAACTATTACATATAATATAATAAAGAAAACATTCTGTATTTTAGTTACATAAAACCTTCAGCTGTACAAAATCAATCGTACAGTCGTTGAAATGTTTAACTAATAACATTAATACTCTCCTTAAAATCGATTTTATATATTGATGAAGATTTATTTTCTCTTATCTTTTACCAAAGGAATCAATAAATACTGCTTCTGGATCTATGAATTTGATGACTTTTCCTAAATCTTACTTAGGCCCTCGGAGAAAAATACCCAATACATCAGAATATAAGTCTTCGCTTAAGTATCTTACAAGTGAATAAAATATTCTAAATTAAACGCCGATTACTCGGGAAAACAAGATCCCAAAAAATTAGTCTCAAACAATCAAATGACGCAGTACCAAATTCTCTTCGTCTCGAAAAAGATAAAAGGCCTCTGCAAACACCTTTGTAATTAAAATTTGTAGGCTTAATGAGACCTAGACCTTTAATGAGAGCCTAAGTCATTCTTGTAATTTTAAATTGGAGTAAAGTATTCAAGAAATATCCCAATTATTCCATTATACAAATCTAAGATTGATCGAGCATCTTGAGAATATCAACTGATCCACAAGATCAGTCTCGATTTTTTTTCTTTTTCCTTGATTGTAATTCAAGAAATATTTTCGTTATAAAAAAGCTTACTTTCAAAAACAAAAAACATATGCCCTCGTTATGTGTTTTACATTAACCAACCTCATAGAAATGTTTAGGGTTATAGAGGTTTAGTAACATTAAATTATAAACAAGTATTACTGGTGTAATATAATTGTATGGTATCAACTTTACAACACCAGTTGATATTTTATACAATTAACCATAGCGCAAATGACATAACCAATAATACATTTAGAAAAAAATATCAAGTTGGATGAAATTTAATAATAATAATGCTCCAGAAAATCCAATCCCACTTCCATGCAATTACATCTACGCACACGTCCGGGACGGGAAACTACATGTTACTTCGATACTTTCACTTAGTCAGCCAACGGGGCAATGATTTTTCTCAGGAGCTCCCCTGTGAGTACGGGATTGGCAATCCCGAGCTTTCCGAACTGATTACGGTTGTGCTTCTCGGTTTCGCTGCTTGCAGCGAGGGCAGGGGACATTACCATGATCTGTTTTTTCGCCGACGCTAGGTGGAGTGCAAATGGGGAGTGCTCATTCCTCCTCTTGGTGGTGGAAACCGAGTTGTGGATGGGGTGATGTGAGCTTGCTCTGCCGAAGTCTTGCGCCGCTTAAAGTGAGTCAGTCACTTCGGACCTTGGCAGGGATTGACCCATGAGTAAAAGTATCGAAGCTCTTACTGCTACATGCAAGCCCTGGTATGTCGGTATAGAGGGTCAAGCAGAACTGATTCCCCGGCTCCGGGTTAGTTCTGTGGAAGGCGATTGGCTGGGGAAACTCAGACAGGATCATCGATCCGGCGCGTGCCCAACCGCCTCTCCGAACGCAATCCGTCTTGGAGAGCCTTTGTCTTCGCAAGTGAAGCGAAAAAAAAAGTGTTGAGTTTACGAATGTAGAAAAGATGTATTAAACCAAGTTTCGACTAAAAAATAGTTCATCGATACCGAAATATATAGCCCTAAAAAATAAATAGGCCGATTTTAGCAAGATTAGTCCATTGATGATAGCTCGAGGCATCATGGAAGCTGATGAGAGAGAGATTTTTTTTTTCTTAGGGCGAACAACGCTAAGACGTTATTATCGCCCGAGGAAGCTGATGGAGGACCGCTTAAAGAGATTATAAAAATTATTGTTGGACTTTTTGTGGAAACCGTTAACGATGTTCAATCGCCACAATTATTCAAAGGCAAGAAAATCGGAATCTTGAATATTGAGGTTGCATCCTGTTGTACGCTGAATACCTCAAGGGGTGTAATCGTGTGCAGGCATTTGTTGAACTGTACAGAAGAGGAACTCATAGAGGAACCTCATGAATAAGTACTTGTTGCGTGTCATCGATTAAACACAAGACGCAACGGAGAAGTTTTACCCTTTGCGTTGCATGTCTTAATTTTCAATAAGCTGAAGTGTCCAAAGAAAATAAAGGCTGGATTCCACAGGTTGGATGTACGTCCGTTTATCCCGACTGCTTTGCGGTCCTTTGGATGTCAGAGATTTAGAAATATAGCAGCACGTCGTACAAGGAAACAAATCTGTGTTTGTCATGAGCCATTATGTTCTGATGATCCATTCAGGGATCCACCTGTCTATGTCAATTGTCATAAGCCCCACTCTGCGAGATCTTGGAATTATCCTATCTGTAAGCAAGAAATAAGTAGCTGTACAAGAGGTTAAGACTATAAAGAAAGCTAAGAAAACTGTGCTTGGCAGAATGGCAAAAATTGCGTCATATGTACAGGTTGCTGCAGCTTCTTTTAAACGAGAGGAAGTGATCTCTGAACTGGCACCAGTATTGGTTGTGGTCAAACTTATCATTAATAAAAAACTGAAATGTCGAAATCCAGAAAAAGTAACCTAAAACCGACGCAGAAGGAAGCAGATGTTACCAAAGAAAAGAGCTCTGTACAACTAGCAATGAACCTTCAACCAATAGGAAGAACAAAAATGAGTTTGGAACACAGAAGAAGCCCTAAGCTAAGGTAGTGTATCCTAAAGTTCAAATTGGGAAAATTCCCATTCAGGGAATCAAGAAAAAAGACAAGGTTATGACAATTGAAAAAGAGAGAGTTGGACAAACAACGATGGAGCCCCCGAAAGCTCGGAGGCCTTTAAATGAGAGGGAGAACATTTCAGCTGCTCTCACACACTTTAACAAGGAGTGCATCGAATCTTGACTCGATGCATTTGACTAATGCAATGCTCACCGCAATCTGCGTAAATATCATCTGACAGTGGCAGTAAAACGTCCTCCGCAATTTACTGCGGAGGATCAGATGATTCCACCTGCAAGGCCTCAGACAACTTGGAATTCAAGTCCAAGATGCCTTCAGGAAGATGGAAAAAAGAACAAAAAAGGATGATCTAAGAATAAACCCAAACGGTAGAAAATAAGAATGTAAGTACGGGTATTTTTATGAGCTTTTGACAAATTTAGTGAAATAATCGTATGATTATTTAACAAGGACCTACGACTAGTAATCTGATTAGTTCGCTAGTGATTTTATCGAGGTGAGAAAGACTTTTTTTTTTTCTTTTTTTTGGGGGGGATAGGGCTAATCACCACAGAAATCAATGCCCGTAGAACGAAAAATAAAAATTATTTGATCAGATAAGTTTACCTTCTTTAAGAATTTTCAATTATTCTTTCTATACAAAGCAAATTTAGGAAATTAAACATTTTCAGATTGTAACGTCATTTTGTAAAAAAAAAAAAAATAGTGCTCTCCTATACCTAGAGAAAAATAGTTCAGTTTTTTTTTTACTAAAAATTTAATTTTTTCTCTAAATTAAAATTTTAGATCCAGGATTAGAAATTGTTTAATTTAGGGAATAATGTTTATTTTCCCTGACAATCAGCACAAGAATAATAAAATGCGGTTTTCCTACTATCATACAACAGATTCATTATATAGCACGCACAACAAACAAGTTGTATTTTGTTAATATTAGAATGGTATTGACGTCGTAATGAAACAGGAACAGTGTTGCCGTGCAGTACACCTTTAAGGTTGCATTCAAAACATGTTTACAGCAGTTGTTCTGTACGAACTTAAAAGATTATTATAACCATTCAAACTTTTCATCACTGCATTAGCAATAGAATATACAATTACAGCTAATTTTACATAAGACATTAAACAAAATACTACACAGATAAACTGGTATTATTTATTTGAAATATTATAACAAAATAGTCAATTTTAGTATTTATACTACTACTTTATCCATCAATACGTAACTAACTCAGAGAAGTTTCATGTAATAACGGCAGTCACAACACAGCAGTTGCATTAAGTCGAAATTAACGTTAAAATAATAATAATAATAAAACCACTGTACAATAGCAGCTGAATTAATACAGCATTTAACAACTAATTTGTTGTTTGAATTTATAATATTGCTTCACGGTGGAAACAATATTAAAAGTGACTACATCAGCGCTTTCTTTCGTTTCATTATTTGGGAAGCTTTTAATTTTTTTAATTTTAGATCTGATGTCTTAAAAACAGGAATAGTTATCGCAAAGCTGATTTTACTATCGTTTTTCTCATTAAATATTATATGAAAATAATCGTATTTATTTTGGAATAATTAAAATTGAATAAAAGTTAATGGATTCGGGGTAGAGAAAAGAAATTTCAAACTAATAGGATTTTTGCCGTATATTTACGCTAGAGTAATATATGTATGTCGTTTCAGACACCTTTTTAACACGTTCTATATTTATTCATAATATTACTTTAATTACGAAATAAGTTAAATTTTGATTAATGTTTTTTAAATATTTGAATTGTTTTATGACAGACCATTTTTATTTGTTTTAACTGGTCAATAGAAAAAAATTTTTTTTTTATTTATATATTTATTTTTAAAAACCTATCATATGATCTGCTATTATACACAAGTAACTTACGTTTTATTTTGTTTTGTTCTACTGTTAACCTAGAAATTCAGGTATTATTTATACTAAATATTAATTAATTAGTGAATTTTTTGTTAGAATCGATACATGATACACACTATGTAGATCACGTCAAGAAAGGTGAAGGTTATATTTTATACTACTCTTTAGAAAGCAAAATTACTGTTCCGGCATTTACTCTGTTAGGACCAAGGAAAACCGTGAAAAGACCTTGAACAGATCATATCTTTTGTAATAGATAGACCAACATATTAATTAAACGATTAAAATATAATTTTTATTTTATTTAATATAGAATATATTTTTTACTAGATATTTTTGTTGTACGAAGTTATACATCAACAAATAAAACCACATCCTTTTTTCATTTACAGTTCCGACAACTATCTTACTGATGAAAATGTCACCACCACAAGTAACTAACGATTTCTCTACACGCTGTCATAAGCATGATTCATACCGATCTTAAAATATTTTAAAAAAAAAACAGGTTTTTTTGACATTAAATAGGTTTACTTTTAAAGCGTTTCTTTTTGAAAATTTTAGAGTGCGAAAAAGTGTATTCATTTTTTGTTTCATTATGTTTAAATTTTATTCCCCTTTATAACTTCTTTCCTGCACATACTTCTGATAAATTCATTTTTTCAGTTTTTTGTACGAGATTTACAGAGTAGACTCATGAGATTATGACAATTTAAACTATGAGATTTACAGTTTATTTTAATATGGCAATCACAAGAGAAGGTTCGTTCGCTTTCATATGTTACGCGCGGGCTTCATTCCGTTTCACTTTACATTTAAGTGAAATTATAATTACTAGTTGAGTTTAAGAATTGCAAACCTTACCTCAAGTTTAGTATATTAAGATTTTCTTTCATTTCCACTCTTATCTGGAGTATGAAGACTTAAAAACTAAAGCAATCGTGTCCTGTTCTCTTTCAGTCTCCAATTCCGCTTTTCAGCATCTAATCCCGTTTTTACCCTCCTTCGTCATGCTAGATCTCTTCATCAAGATCCTACCTCATCATCAAGATGTGGTACTCTTCACCGTTTAGTTTGCAAATCTTTCTTTCTTCCTTGGCGGCAGCAGTCACTTTATCAGATTTTATTTTATATTTTCCTTTATTTTCAAAATTTTTCGAAGACACTTATTAATAAAAACCTGAATCTCTCGCGCTTTTTTTGGTGACGATCCAATCTCACTTCCATTTAGCAGAGTTTATTTAAAAGTAGAAACAAAAATATGAAACTTTAGTACCCGTTAAAATATTATTCTCTTTCCATAATAGTTTTTATTCGTTTCTGTTTTTTTTTTTCTGTTCTTTAGTGATAATATAAAATAGTTCCATTACCTAATGTAATTACCTGATAATCTTCTAGGAACCAGTACTTAGACTGATGAAAATTCTTGATCCAAGTTCTGGAAAATATTTTCATCAAAGGTTATTTCAATTTTTTTAATTTTGTATTAAATTGTAATTATTACAATTTTACCTGAAATTGTTCGCTAAAATTACCATTTTCTATGTAAATCAATGTCATTTTCCCATAATAAGTAGAATGTTACGTACATCCTTTGTAATTTCAAAAAATATATATTCCTGTCAGCTTTATGAAAACATCTAAGAATATTTGGTTTATTTTTTATTCCGTGAAATTTTTCGTTAAAGCTCATCTTTATGGAACAAAAAATAAGTTTAACCTCATTTTTATAACTTTTTCTTTCGGATCGTTGCTTCAAATTATATGCTATTTTACTTCATCTTTCCGTTGAAATACTTTTTGAACTGCAACCTCAGATATAAATCACAAAAGCAAATTTCATTAAAAGATATAGCTCAATTTCTAACATTTCTACTGGTGACATTTCTTACTATTACCCGGAAAGCAACTATCGGGTAAAATTTTGAAAACTATTTCATTCAAAAATTGTCTGAATTATTAATTGCTTTAATTCTGTTTCTAAAAATCTTGCATTTTTTTCATTTCCTTATAACGTGATATCTTGTTCAGAAGTATGTTCATATAAGAAAATTAAAAAACTTATCAAAACAATTAGGTACATGTTTAAATGATCAAAACTTTTTTTTGTGAATGGAAATTTTTCAAAAGTCTTTGCTTACTTCAGCTAACAACGTTAATGAATCTTACATATAATATCCAAGAAAGTACAATAATCCAAAGTTGCCGAAAACTTTAAATTGATAACTCCGGGCCTAGCCGGAGCTTTGTCTTGTGCAGTAGACTAAATACGGAATTTTTTTACGAGCTAGTGACGTGTAGAGGTTTTTTCCAATACTTTCAATGTGTCTGCCGATTGAGGTCAGACGTGTGGTGGTACCCTTGCGCATGGGATGCCCGTTATTGCTTTTACCCAGGTTTATGTCATGTGGTCGGTTGTTCATCGGCTGAGGCTTAGCGGCACCATCACGCGAGGTGAGTACACGGTTGGAGTCGGATGATTGCACCATAATAGGTTTTAGCCTTGCCTGCAGCCAACAGCGGGCCCCGAACCAGAATCACTCACGATAAAAATCGTTTGATTTCGTAACGGAGACTCTACCAAACAGCTGAAATTGCATATGTCAGGTTTATCACAAGCGCGGTGATCATACTCGAACGTAGGCGATTGTATTATTGCAATCAAAGTGAATCGGATGGCAATTAACGAAGAGAGAGTCCTACGGGCCACATGTTTTTTCTCTGACGTAAAATCTTTGCACGAGGACCTAGCGAGAGTCAACATACTTATGTATACATAAACAGTAGAAATAATATTTCGAAATGGTTATCGGATGAGAAATGCATTAAGGTTATTTCACGGGGAAATTGACTCAAAATAGTCTTAAAATTTAAAATATAGGATCACCAAATGTTTCTGCCAGGTGTGGACGGTAACTTCTCTGCAATAATTAAGAAGAATGTTTCTATGTAAATATTTTAAAACTATAGTTTTATTTTACCTTGAAAATGTGCGGTAAAATATATTCGTAATAAATTATATTTTAATTTATTACGTGTAAATAAAGAAGAATAAAATGGTTAGCTAAAGGAAAAAGGACGGTATTTACGAAACCAAAGAAAAATGTTTGTACAAAAAAAAAAATAATGAAAAATGTTGTACAAAAGCTGTTTTTAATCTTCCTTTTCTTTTAAGATCTGTTATCCTATAAGTTTTTTTAAAATCAATTTGACCTTTCTTGCATAACACATGGACAAATACATTTAAATCAATAAGATGGGCTAATTATCATTTTTAAAAATTCATTCTGAACAACATACTGAAAAAAACTTCAATTTTTTTTATAGAATATATGGTAGATTCAGTCCAAGTCCATTAACGAACAGGAAAGATCTTGCTACAGCCTTCAGGCATCCTAACACCACTCCTCTCCTCTGTAACTACATTTTTCTTTGTGTGCGTAAGTAGTCGTTGTCGATAACTCCACCTTTTGTACATCACACAAAACTAGTTAGTTTGACGTCAACAGTGCAAAAAATGCACTATACGTAGCCGTTATGCGACTTTGAAGTGATGTTTTATTATAAGCTCTTAAAACTTATTTTCATTTTGTAACACGTAACATTGACTTATCGAAAATAAACATCATGTGAAACAAAACTACAATAGTTATTACTTCTTTGCTGATGAGTCTGAAGCTTAAGCTTTGCTTCAAGTAGATAACCAGTAAAACATCCGATGAGATGTTATTCTCTTTTTTATTTATTTTAACTTGATCAACAAATCTGTCTTCGAGACGCATGGAAAAAAAGTAAATAAACCGGTTTTTTTATTTTTACCCGCACTTGACTGTATGACCTTATGAAATAAAAAAAAAAAGTTTAAGAAAATCATTTCCTATTTATTAATTGACTAATTTTTAATCTTTTCCTTTTGCTTTCACCGGATTTTGATGTATTTTTGGAGATACAAATCGTTATCTTCCATTTTTCAAAAGATTTCAGTCGGGAATTGTTACGTTGAAATATTTTTTATACTCGTATGTTAATTTTAATTAATGAAGAAGAAGATTATGACGGGTACGAAATATTATTTGATATAAAAAATTATTTAAAAATAACTGTTATATTACTTCTGTGACAGTAAAGTACTGTAAAGGTTGGGTAAAAATGTGAAATTCAGCTCACAAGTACGCCCTGACTAATTTTTTTGAAAAATTTATAAATCGACCATCACAAGATATGTATCATCGTTTGTATCTGGAAGAAAATACAAATACGTGATATAAGTTAAGTGCACGCATCTTTAAATGAATCATGATCATAACTTATTTCAAAATGTTTATGAATCAAATATTATATTGTATGAATTTATACTGTCTATTTATACTGTTTGAATTTGAAAATTACTATATATAAATCCTGGAATAATGAAAAGAAAAAGTTCATTTTGCATATCATACTTAACAGCTCATTATTCATAGAGTTTCCTTTTTGGACGTCAGCAAGCTGGCCAGAAAAAGAAATGTTGAGTTATGTTCTTCGAAATCATATTTGTGATCTGTTATTGTGCGCTCACTACTCATTGCTTATTTGTTTAATAGACCTTGCTTTGCTAGATCAATTAATACCTGTGTATTTTCAGGTTTGGAACTGGCCAGAAAAACAAATTAAATTTAAAGTTTATATTTAACACATTCATTTAAGAAATGGGGTTAGGTTTTAAAAAAAAAAAATTGTGTTTAATACGGTTTAAATTAAAAAATTGAATTACTACAGAAAATTATTCCTGAGGATAAAAATAATAAATACTATAAAATAGATTATAAAATGAATCTGGTGAATGGAGAACTTTCGATTATAGAGTTAGTTTTATGATGCATTTTAGATGTAGCACGAATCTTTATGGAAATGAAATTTTTCTTTTTGATAAAGAAATTTTGCATTCTTATTAGCTGCTAAATAATTTCTAAAAGGGGTAAATGTATTCAAAAGCATCATGTGAATGTGTAATATAATAAGGAAATCGGTAGTAAAATTTATGATAGTATTTTTTTAAATTGTTCAATTTACAACATTTTTTCATTAGCTTGACAAACGGACAAGAAGTACCGTTCTGTACAGTTTGAAATAACAGTATACTACTTCAAAACAATATACCTACCTTCAGAGTAATGTGGCGGCATCTGAAAGAAGTTAGAGATTTGGCGAAACTGTATTCATTAAACAATACAGTAATCTAAAATAATTATAATTATTTTCCAAATGATTAATACTACTTCTTTCCCTTAGACTATTAAGCATTAGAATTGATGTATAATTTTTCATTTGATTAAAACTATTTATATATATATATATGTTTTTTTTTTTTTTTTTTTTTTTTTTTTTTACAAGAAAACTTTTGCTCTAAAACGTTCATTATGTATAACTCTCATATTTATATCGATAATAAATACGGATTTATTATGCAACTTAACACTTATTTCTGTAATTTTTTCCATATTTTTTTTATTATCTTTTTAAACATGAAAAAGAACTAAAGTTTCAGTTTAAGATAGAAAGACCTTTTTGTACATTCATTTATGAGAGATTTTCATGGATTAAGCGTTAAAATGATCAAAATATGCAAAATAATTTTTTTTTATATCAAACAATTTATAAAAAGGTAAATGGTTTTCCCAACAGAACCGATCCCGCCATATGACGATTCCGGTGACCACGCAACCCGCTCCGTATCTAGCCCTGATGGGCTTTACCGGACTTCATCTTCTAGACCCACAGACTGATTGACATCTCTTAGTCATCATCTTAGTCTCTGTCAGAATGTCACCGGTGGAAATGCAACGAATAATATTTCCATCGGTGAAACCGTATAAACTAACGTAACGAAAGACAAATAACCAAAACTGAGTACGAACAATACCGCAAAAAAACAAAACAAAAACAATTAACACCAAAAAAAAGTTCAAAAACGCATATCATGGCAACTAAAATGTTCAAGCGACCCTAGCCACACGTGTTAGTTACATATTTTATTTTTTTTTAATCCCTCCTCCCCTGGTTCGGACCTACAATTAAGTATTGTTCAACCCAGAGGAGTGTCTCTGCCTCTAATGGGACTTCACCACCCACCTGCACGTTAGCTCGGCCCCACCGGATGTGGATCTTAATATGCCATTTGCCTCTAACCCCCGGAGTTGGAGAGGTCGGATCCGGCCACACGTCTTACATGAACATCCATTTCTATACGCCCTCACCAACTCGCTGAATAACCAAATATTTCATAAAACTCTCTACTATAACCTATTACGCCCGGCTTTCTCAAATTATAGTCAAACATCCATTTCTATAAGCCCTCACCAACTCGCTAAATATTTAAAATATCTGAGAGTATTCGGCATATCCTCAGAAATGAAGATACAGCGATAGTTAGGATTTTAGGATTCTTGCGAGGTGTAAATTTTTTTAACAAACTTTAAGTGTGTAGATAATTTCTTCCGATCTGTTAAGAGGCCATTTACACCCCTTACGGATTTTTTAACCTATTGTTTTGTTTTATTTATTTTTATTATCCGTTAAGGGGCCTTTTACACCCCTTACGGTTTTTTAACCATTATTTTTTTTTTTTTTTAGCTTCATATTAATTTTTAAATTATGATTGTGATATTAGTTCTAAGATTTACCAGCTATTAGCTTTAATTTTTAGATAATATTTCATTTGTGATATTAGCCTTAGTTAGTTTTTAAGTTTTAGGTCATATTTTTTTATCTATGATATTAGTTTTAGATATATTAGCTTTAGTTAGTTTTTAGTCTTAGATAATAATATTTTATCTGTGATATTAGTTTTAGTTTTAATTGAAGTGGCTAATTTTAAGTTAGTCTTAGCTTTAGATATTTTCATATTTCTTTGTGATATTAGTATTAAGTTTTTAGAAAAATTAGTTTTTAAGATTTTATTCTGTACTAATTATTAGTATTTTTTATTTTTTAAATTTTTTGTAAACATTTCTATTTTTTACCCGGACGATAATAATGCTCCAGCGTTGTTCGCCGTAAAAAAAAAAAACTCGCTGAATAACAAAATATTTCATAAAAGTCTCTACTATAACCCTATAGGCCCGGTTTTTCTAATTTACATTCGAATCCAAGTAAGATCCAATATCTCCGAACTGCCTTACAACCTCTAATCATCTGTTCTCATAACGAAGACAAACATACAAAACGTGAAAAGCATCGTCCATTATATTGTAACTCGGACACAGACCCGAATCAGCCAGACTGAAACGAGCCAGTTTATTCCTAAAAGCACCATGGCCTGAAAGAAACTGTGTGGCATATTTATTAGGTGATGCCCAAGAGATAATCCGTAAACCCCTCACATCAGGGAAAAGACCATATCTATAACGCCCATTTCCCAACACAACTATTAAAAAATGGATTTTCAAAATGTAATAATATTACCTAGAATTGCAATATACCGGTGATTCAGAAAGAATCTTACACATTTCAAAGCATATAAGAATTTATTGGTATAACTTACAAAATCGGTCGTGGTCTCATTTCACAGCAAAGTGCATTAAGTTTTGAACATGTAATTCATTAGTACCGAATTCTGCCACTAGCGGTGTTACCTTGTTGTTATAAATGGATATTTTACGTCTGCGGAAGATACTCACTATATGTTTTGGTTTCACACTTTTCGGTCACTAAATGCAGATACTTTCGTAAAGAGTACGGTAGAGAGCTTCCTAGTAGGCATACAATTTATTCCTTCATCAAATCTACGTTGAGACAGGTTGTACTATTTCATATAAAATCATCAGGATGCTGGCTGGCGTCCCGAAGCTGCTGTGGATCAACTCAAAGAAAGCACGAAAGGCTGTCATTCCACAAATGACTGTTAAGGGCGTATTACGTAAACTATTGCACTTGAAGCCATACAAATTAGCCGTGATTCAACACATAATAGATGATGACAAAGTTGCTCGGCTGCAATTTCGTGTGGAAATGATAGAATTGCAAACAACGATAAATTTTTTAACAATATAACTTTTAGTGATTAAGTCAATAATTTCACATCAACTGCAAGGTGAACGACACGTATTTGCCAAATATGGTGTAAAGAGATCCCTCATGAAACATTTCGGCACATTCGTGATAACCCTAAGGTTTTTGTGTTCTAAGTAAACAAAGATTGTACGGCCCATTCTTCTATCAGGAGGCAACCGTAAATGGTATCGTTTATCTTGACGTGCTTAAACATTTTCTAATTCCTCAGTCAGACGATGATGAACATGATGGACGTCATTACTATCGGTCGTAAAGGTCCGATTGCATGGCCACCTCACTTTCCAGATTTGACCCCGCTAGATTTTTTCTTGTAGGATTTCAATAAAGTTCGGATTTATCTACCTGTTGATCTTATTGAGCTAAGACTTCGAATTAACGCTGCATCTACAGATGTAACGCCCGACTTGCTGGCTAGTTTGGAATGTAATTGACTTCAGGTAGGATGTATGCCGCATTACAAATGGAAGCCATATCGAATCAAAGTGAATGTTGGGTGATAAAATTAATGTGTTTTTCTATTAAAAGAGACATCAACCGAATCTGTAAGTTATTTATTTCATTAAACTTTTGTATGCTTTTAAAACGGTCCTTTTTGAATCACCCGGGGAAATACATCTAAATTGTATTTCAACCAAACTGAAGTATATATGCGTTTGTGGTATGTATATGCATTTAATCACTGTATTCATAAATATTTCCTTGCAGAGTTAAAGCAGTGTGTATAAAATATACAATTTTTATTGTTTCATAGAAGAAATCGGGTAAATGAATGTTTAGTTACTTTATCCTGACTTCCTCAACAATTCTTCTGATTATAATACTTATAAAGCGCCTAAAGTAGAAGAAACATAATGCAGAATGTTTTTTTTTTTTTTATGAGTAGTGGTATTCATTATAAAAATATTCCCTTGCTGAAAAGAGTGAAGTTGTTATTTTGAAGTTGAATATTAGGTTCATTTCCTTGGGCTTTTCCTGGGGAAACCCATTCTGGTTCAGGTATCTTATTAATTACTAAAACAACTGTTATTTCTAGGTTGGAGGTGATTCATAAGATCGCCTATAAAAATGGCAGTTATATATTTTTAATTTCTTAGCTATATATAAAGGAAAGTATAGTTTCTTCTTTTTTTTTCACCTCCGGAACCACCGTTAGGTTATATCTTCAGAGGATGAGATGAATGAATTGTAGCGTGTGTAAAAAATGCCATGCCTGACCGGGATTCGAACCCGGGGAAAGTATAGTGATCAGTCAAAAAAGCACTGACGGTTTTTGGATAGAACCGGAAGTTTTATACCCTAACGAGTCCATTAAGACAGGAATAAACACTTTTCCTGATGGATGTATGTATGTCGCATTTCTTTTTGCTAAATATCTTCTGCTGGATGAAATGATTTTATTCAAACCTGGTCAGTAGGTACCAGGACAAGTTAGTTATATGGAGCATTTATCATTAAAGTTTTTTATATATTTTTTAAGGGTATAGTGAAAATTTGTGAATTTTTCATTCTTGACTTTTTACTTAGATGGTTTAGGTAATAATTTTCTTAGAAAAAATATTAGTGTTTAGGTAAAATATATTAAATGTTTTCTTTAAATAATAGTTTAAATGAAAACGCTATAAAAGAAAATCTTGATTTCATTCGAAAGACCAGTTTCAGAATTATATCTTTAGTACAGTTTACAGAATTACAGTTTCATTTATAGTTGTAAAAATTTATACGCGTCTAATACAAGTAGGATGTTATCTATGAAATGAGATAAAATTTACATATATATTACCATAATTAAAATTTATACCCCTGCTTTTATGAATAAAAAATTAGCCTGCGCTTAGAAAGGATTTTTGGGAAGTTTAGCTTCTTAATGTACTAATTTTTTTCAATATGAAAAACGTAAATGAAATTAAAGATTCATTATTATTTTAAAAACTATCTCATAAATCGAATTTAGTGTTTCTTTTTTCTTCTTTGATATACCCAATATAGTGGTAATTTTGTATAAAATACGAAACGCACAAAGAACAGAAACATGAAATGAATAATTTAACCAAAAGATCGGAACTCCAGTCAACATAAACTGCTTCAATTTACGTTTAATTATTATTTAAGTTGCTGAGTTTTTTCGATTTTTTTTTTTTTTGTTTGTTAATAAACGAATACTATTTTATAGGAAGAATCAGGATTTAAGTCGTTGGTGAAATCTTTTAAAATTTACATCCAAGAACAAGTTAATGCGTTGGTTTTCAGCAGCACACTCATGTTTGAAACTCGGTTAATCGGACGACTTTCATTAGACAGCGGAGTTAAGTGGCTTTAATATTATTTATTAGTAATCTATGTAGGTCGTGTTTGTTTTGTTGATTTTTTAATTTTACTACAATTATAATAAGACTGTTTTCTAAACTGAACTCTATATTTTAATATAAATAAAGAAAATGAAAACCGTGGCTGGGTAAAAAAAAAAAAATGGTGGGTTCATATTAAACGGGATAGTGACGAGGGTAGGTTAAATAAATTTTATTTCACTTCTGTTTGGAACCGGTATTATCGGGAGACACAAAATACATTGACCATGGTTGAAATGATACTAATACACCCACCTTGCGCTGGTACCATCATCAATCATAAATGTAGGTGAAATGGATTTTCGTGATCGTCATATTATATACGAAACAACAATTCTTAGCGAAATAGCAGTCCAGTACTTTCAACAATCTTCATGTATAATTCGGAAAATGAGATCTATGTTTACAGTGTAGTAGTACTTATTCACAGTAGTTGGAACCTAGCACGTGAAGAAAAGTTGACTATTTTTTAACAGACATCAGTATCTAATGGAAAGCGTTTTCACTTATCAGACATCTACGCTAAATTTTCAATATAACTTTCTTCATTATCGCTATTGCCAGAATCATCATTACTAGAATCACTTCCTGTATTCATTTCAAATAATCCATTTAGTGTGGCTTCCGTTAATACTTTTCTTTTAACTCTTGCATTTACAATACCAGTTATTCGAAATTTAATATCAGTCTTGTATTAAACAAGATGAAACCTTCACGTACATTTTCTTGTACTAAATTGATAAAGTCATCCGAGTTAAAAATCAAATTTTTGTTAATGATGTAATCTTTATTCTTGACAAAATCATTTCAATAAGGTTCAAGTCAGCGTATAAAATAGAAGCCGTAATGCACTATGACCATGTTTAGAAAGTAAGGTATTTATTTTATTCATTATTAACCTGCTGTGATGGAAATTAATTTGTTTCTGGTTTTAATTTGTTTCGCTTAACGTTATTTTCTTTTCAGTAAGTCCTACAAATCGTTTCACTTTTAGACGTCGATTTTGGCGCGTATTTCAACTGAACATAGGATGCGGCGCTTGTCAATGATTAAAAGTGAATTTATCGACATAAAAGGAATTAGCCTGTTTTTTTTTAACCCTTTTCGTAATTTTTGTAAATCATATAGAATCTCGTCAGAGATTAATCAGGAATAATCAATTATGAGTTGTTACTGAACACATTTTCTCTACCAGAAAGAATAATAGGTGCTCTTTAAACTTCAGAAATTGGAACAAGTAACCCGGCTGCCTGTGAAAGGTTTACCAAGAACTTTGAGATAGTATACATTGATTGCACTTACGTTTCATATTTATACTGTATATTTCTTATATATAATTATTTTCCACCAAAAACTGAATATTGGGTATTAAAATACAGCTTTTTGGGTATATAAGCTTTCTGGGTACATTATTTACAGCTTTTTGGTTATTAAGCTTTTTACAATGGCAGTTGAGCTCGCTCCTCATGATATTTGTTTATGGTTTGTCTAATGAGCGCATTTTTTGGACGTCGCCAGTTCCTTAATTTCTTTCTTTCGAGATTCTTTACTATGGAACCTTTTTTCAGATATTTTCTAAATAGCAGAACTGAAATAAATGTAACGGTTAAGTGGAATTCGTGTAACTTCAGGCCAGGATACAAACTATTAATTTGACCCCGAATCTTTATGGGTTTATTTTGACTCTTATCACCGTTTATATTAGAAAAAGTTAATTTCATTTTTTATCATTGTAGCATAACGGGAGGTCGTCTAATATTTCATTATACTGCAAAAATTCTAATAGTATTTCTTTCTGAAAATAAATTTTTCAAATTTAACGAATATCTAATGTCATGATATATACATTAAAAATATGAATGCTGAAATGAAACGGACGGTCAGCCGGTGTAATGGATATAATGCTGACTTCAAGATCAATTAGTTTTGGGTTCGATTCTTATCAAGTGTGAGATTTTTTCTAACATTTTAACCAACTTTTCTTCCTCATTGAAATAAATTAAATACTATCTCCGAGGCCTTAAAAACAAAACATAAACAATAACAAAAATAAAAATTTAGATCAAACTGAGTATTAATAACGTTGTAAGGTCAAAGTGAAGGTTATTTTTTTTATAAAATAAGATAAACAACAACAGCAGTTATTGAATTTTTTTTACATTCAGGAAAAACACTTTAACCTAGAATAATTCATCAGTTTACAGATTAACATTTGTTATGAAACTAGTATGAAGTATAGAAAAAAACTGAAAATAACCTCTCATCCGCTTTATTCTCATTAATGATAATAATAAGGAACGACAGTGCTTGATCTTGCGTTAAGCAGTCAATACAAGTTACTCACTAATTTAATCAAAACATTATTTTTTTGAGATGAAATTCTACTTATATAATTATGAAACAATACAATACATTTATCAGATGCTAAAATTTGACATTGTTTTTATTAAATAATTTCATCAATACCTTTGATTTTTCTATTCAATTTTTACCACCAATGTTTTTATTTTTTAAATTATTTTAGAATTTGTAGCTTTTTAAACCACTTACCGTGCTGTTGAAATACGTTTTAGTGTTATATTTCGGTTTATTTTTTGAGTGGAAGTAGAGGCCGCAGAAGAACTAAGAACAAGAAAGAGTTTGTTAAAGGAAGAAGGTAGTTCCAACAGAAAAGTTGTCGAGATTTCATCGTTAACCCGCAGAGAGCGTTATGCAAGATCGAATTTACCCCTTTCTCTTTGAAGTATTTTTTTTTTATAATACTTCTTCTAGTACCTGGTATTTATCCAATTCAATTCTATGTATAATAGTAGAGATCGAGTTATTTGGATCCCAAAAGATGAGCACAAAAGTTTTTTGGAAAATGAATTTTTCACACAGTAGGTGTTGAAGATTAACATTATAATAATCCGTTGAAAATTGCTTTGTTTAAAGCCAACTTTGTAATGATAAGCATATCGTCGCAATAACTAAAGCAGAATCTCATTATATTCGTACCGATTTTTGCCAAACAGTAACAGCTGATAAAATCAAAATAATTATTTTATTGTTGAATTTATTCTTTTATTGAGCATAAAAAAAAAAGATTTAACCGTAAATTTATTTACATTCAAATAAAGAATTATGTAGGCGGTTATTGAAATAAAAATAAACAATATTCTTACTTAAAATCTAAACTTACATGAGAATTTCCATTGTTAAATAATCATCAGTAAACACTATGGAAAATATATATATATATGAAAAAATAAGTCAAAATATAAATAAAATACTAAAAGTAAAAAGAAAGAAATAATAAAAAATAATAATTGAGGAATAAATAAATTTATGAAACGTGATAAAACAATTTTTTTTTCTAAGTCGGGATTTTACATACAGCCCACCGAGCTAGTGGTTAATGCGACATCGCAAATCAGCTGATTTAGAAGTCGAGAGTTCTAAGGTACAAATCCTAGTAAAGGTAGTTATTTTTACACGGATTTGAATACTAGATCGTGGATATCGGTGTTCTTTGGTGGTTGGGTTTCAATTAACCACACTTCTCAGGAGTG